>VZDJ01000302.1:4120043-4231947 GCA_008694505.1 Cyanoderma ruficeps
ATAATAATAATAATAAAAAAAGGTGCAAGTTAAACAATCTCACTTCATGACCAGGTACAGCTAGAAAAGACTTTAAACATTCCTAAAAGCACTAACAGTGCAGATTAATGCTGAGTGACAGGTAAAAATTTGGGTACAGCAGATAGTGGTATCAATACAAATTACATCTATAGGGAGAAAAAGCTGTTGAAAATGTGCATGTTGCTCTCTAGACAGAGACTCTGTCAAACCATCTATTTAAAAGCTCATGAGTAAATATGCTGTTAGAGAATGTAAAGAGTAACAAAATTATGAACAGAAGAAAGTATTCTAACAAATGCCTACAAGAAACAAGAATTACCAAATTCCTACACGTTTACTTGCCTACCCATTTTCCCATCTTTGAAACAAAATTCTTAAATGCATTAAGTAAATTCAAAGAACCAACACATATACTCAGCACACTACATCTAATATCTTGTCAAACAAAATTAAAAACAGTATATACATAAACACTTCAAAATCCTGAGAGCTTTACTGTTGAATGATATTTCTAAGTAGGAGAAGTAGTCTCATATTTGAATGTCTTGCCCTTTTGTTGTGCAGGCTCTATGACTTAGCTTTATGAGAGTTTTGGGTAGGTATAATTTTAAGTTCTGAAAATTATTTCTAAGTACAGCCACAAATGTAAAATAGCTGATGCAGTATAAAATCACCAGCCATGTCTTCCAGTAGTGCAGCTGTTCATCCAAGAAACAGGTATAAGTTCGATTTGGCAAAGTTAGATGACATTCATTTTGCAGAAATTAACTATTCTTTCTGCATTGTTGACTGTGAATGGAGACCATTATTTTTCATTGCCTAGATAGTGATGCAATTTTCAAAGCTAAATGAGCATTAAAAACATTCATACCATGCTTCTGCAAAGAACACTCTAAGATATCTAATGGCAAAACGAGACATTCCCTTTAATCTTTATGAACATATTCTATTCCCTTGAGATTAAAATGAGAAAGGAGGGGATAAACTTGCTGTATTTTTGATATATGTTTCTCTCACAAACAAAAGTCTTGTGTGAGCAGTTGCAGCAGCCTGTCTGCCAATCCCTGAAGATGCAATCATCCTGATGACTGTCCCACAGTTTCTTCCCCTTGGGCAGGCCAGTCTCTTTTCATTCCTCTGCTTTATTGGAGATGAGATTTTGGTGCCAATATTGTGAAGAAATATGTTTCACCAAGGGGCAAAATTCATACACATATGGATGTGTTTCCAAGTATTTGCCTTTGATATCAGCTCACATTCTAGTTATGCTCCTCTGCAACAGGACCCCAGACAGGATTTTCTGGAGAAGTGACTGTACCAATTTACTATTTTCCCATAGGTGTTCTTGAAACCAATCTCATTTCTAAATACTTGACTACTGAGTAACAAAAGACAGCATGAGGCCATAAAATTTTACTAGCAACGTGTTATACAAAACACCATATTGCTAACCCTGCTATTAATTAAGTAACTGGTGACCTAAGTGGAACACCTTATATGTTAGAAAAAGATTCCACAAAATAACAGTCATTAAATAACAGCATAAGCATTGAATCACGGGTTATATGAAAAATCATTCAAGCAATGAGACTAAATAACTTTTCTAGAAGACCATTTCCCAACCTATATTAATAGAAGATTTATAGAATAATGCTGCCTAGGGCTGATTATATGTCTCCATGATTGTAGAGATTGTTTGTTTAACAAAAAAGAAAAACAATCACAACAATATCAAGCTATTTGGCACCACTGCAGGTGATTTAAGTATTTGTGCATGGATCTAGTGCCAGTCAAACACTGCACGCCACAGAGATGTACCATGCATTTTGAGTGAGGAAAAGTTATTTTTCTGTCTCCTTCCCACCATAATGAAGACTTAGGGCATAGAAAAAACCCAAAATGTGTAAGGTATATTTATCTGTAGAAGAACAAACCTCTGTTTTTTATCAAAAATCTCATCAAAGATTCTTTTTCTCTGCCTTCAGAGAAAGCAACAAATGGGGTCCTAAAACTCATACCTGAAGACAAGGGAAAGAAAAACTTACACAGCAAAATGGAGGAACTTACAGGTTCAGAAATCACAAGGCACAAAATATACTATTAGAACGATAATATTAGAACATATAATATTAGAACTTTCAGGCCCTGTTCATGATTTTAGCCCACCCAGTACCTGGACCCTATGGGATATTTTGAACTGACCTTACGGACACTCAGCTCTGTTGGTATTACACAATCTGACCTTAACAGAATGGCAGAGAGATATGCAGTATCTTAGGTCTATATACTGGACTCCAACTCTCCATATTAAAAAAAAAAAAAATTGCACTTACAGAAACACAAGTACTCAGAATTATATCTGCATATGTTTACATGGCTTTGAAGCTTGACCTCAATATCTGACAGTCTCACTGCCAAAATAATTATTACCATAAAAACACTTTTCTCTGATACTCTTAGTGCACTAACACCCTCATGAAACTGACTTGAAAAATGAAATATTTCTATCCAGTTTGTTACCTCAGTTGTTATGCTACCTTCAGGATATGCAGTTTGAAAAAGGAAGCTCTTTACCACTATTTGGAATTAAAATCTACAGTCATCACCAAGGAAATGATACTTTTTCAATACAGCACATTGATTTGCCTAATATTGTGGATGGAAGTTTTTCCCCTCCTTTTTCTGTCTGCTTTATTGCTCAGTTGTTGATTGGATGGTTGATTTTTAGCTTCTTTAGATTTTTTTTTGTTGTTGCTGTTTCTATTGGAGGGGTTTAATTAATTTTTTTTGGGGGGGGGCAGGTGGGATTGTAGTTTAATTGTTTATTTGTTTGGGGGTTTGTTGTTTTTTTTCTTGTTTTTCCTTTCCTCACCCTTGAAAGGCCAGAAAATGAAAAAGAACTTTGGCAGCATGCCATATCATTATCTTGGTATAAACCATGTTCACTCCATATTCATGATGGAGCTTTGGGTAATAGACCTGTTTCTGACACAGAACAAGTATTAGGCACAGCTAATACCTGATTTTATTCCTATTTTAACTGACTTATAATTTTGGGGGGTTTACTTTAATTCTATTTAATTTTCCTTCTTTCATTTTCAGTAGTGAGTGAGTAACAACATGCTGTAGAAATCATTAAAGCTGGGGCTGAACTTTGCTATTTGCAGGACTTAGCCAAACCATCTCTAGCTGATGTACTACCAGATGATGGCTGGACACTCTTGTGGTAACTCTTTCAGGGCCAAAAAATCCCCAGAATGAGTCATCAATCTGTTTAGAATGGCATCTTACTATTTGACTATGGTACTTCTGTTTAAGGAAGGACTGTATTGTTTGGAATATCTTGACACTTCACTGAACATGATTGTTGCCACTTGGTGCTACCTTACTATGAAATGAACTCTCTTGGGTGTGCATTGACTCCTTTACTGCATTAACGTCAAACTACCACCATGGATGCTTCATTTCTATCCTCTTAAGCCTCGTTTTACCTGGAAATTGCTGGAAGTTACCTAAAGGTCCACCTGTCTGAGGCAAAGGAGTGAATAAGATCAGGTATTTAATTTTTCAGGTCAATAGTTAAATGCACCAGTTAAAAAATGGCCTGTCATACAAATAGAAAAAAGCAGCTTTTAATTGCTCATTTGAAGAAACAGAATGATTCAGAAAGGAGTTTACAGAGGTAGAAATTTAGAAATGATACAACAATATGAGATACATAAAAAAGGAGCTTCCACAAATGGGCTGTAGATACTACTTTCTCTTTCAGTTGGAGGCATTTTTTTTAATGAGACAAGAGCCTGTATGTCAGCATTTTTTTATAGTTTCCATTTCTTTAGAATACTTTCCTCCACTTAATATAAGGTAGAGAAGGGAAACACTTTCAATTATTCTAGTTTCCTATAGCACCCATTTAAAAATACTGAATGGATAATTAATTCAGCTTTATCTTTAAGGTTACTTAATAAACTGTATATGCAAAACTAACTATGGAATTATTACTATTACTAAGAGTAGAGCTAGGGAATTGAGTTAGGTTTTTATCCACATTTGCGAAGGCTGTTTGATAAAGAGTCATATTTGGAAATTTCAGTCTTAAGTAATGGAGAGTTGTATTTTCTCAGGATCATTGAGTATGCAGGTTTAGAAAAGAGAGAAAAAATCTACTTATTTATGCACTGTTCACAGCAAGTTTTCAGGGAATGTGAATCATTTAATAAGCTTATTTTATACTGAGAAAGAAGTATGAGCTCTCGAGCATTTACTTCAGGCATTAAGTCAGATGCTGCACTGAGCTAGACCTTCAAAGTGTGCATGAAGTCTTTCTCCTTTAATCAGTGGAGAAAACTTAAGTCTTCTGAAAACCAACATACTGATCTGATCAAGGAATTGCTGAGACTGCTGCAAAGGAGATGATATGAATATATATATAGAGCAGAAGTATCTGAGAGTATAAAAAATTGCAATTGACCTCTCTCTGTATTTTCCCTATTCTTTTATCTATTTTTTCTCTTCTGGAAGCCTTTAGCTATGTATTATTACATATGGTTTGAGCAAGTAAAGAATACAGAAGCAGGAGAGTGATACTGGCAGTGTGTAAATCCTAGGATTTGAAGGATTTTTTGAGACCTGAAAGAAAAAAAAAAGTGATAGGTGTTCCCTTTCACATAAATAGAGCATCTGCTCAACCAACAGCATGAGCAGGAAGCAGGAAAGATCCAAGTGTGAAACAAAGAGGATGAGAACCAGGAGCCAAAGCCATGAATGGAAAGAATATGTGGCAGAAGACAGAACTTCTCTGACCACCATGTTTGCAATCCAAGAACAAGAGTGTGACCAACTGCACCACAGAACAAGGAGAAAAAATACTAATTCTGCCTATGAGGACTGTTATCTCACCTGGCCTATTCCCTGAATCATTCCTTGACAGTGTTTGGGTAGGTGCCACAAATTAAACAGTGTGGACAGCTGTAGGACAATTCTGAAGCCTGCATTTTGTCGTTTTCGATTCGTGTTTATAAACACAGTCATAAAAGCCAGACCCTAGCCTGAAATGGGAAGATGACTGACTCTTTTGGGCTGTTTTGAGATGAAATGGAAACAGGCAAAAGTCTATGGAGAAAAATTATGTAATGAAATGTCAGAATTTTTTACCTAATTGTTCATTACTTTGGCATGTAGTTTATTTGTTATTCAAAAGAGAATATAAATATCACATGATTTAAAGAGTATTTGTGGTTTTTATAACTATTAGGAATGTATTTCATTGCAAAACCATGCAAGCTTCACTTTATTTTTCCCTCATGAGAATTTGTTCCTGACAAAAACCACCCATAAGTATATTAATCATTATAGAGGTATGTATATATGAAAAATGACACACTACAAGGAGTGATTCCTGTTTACCTTCTAAAGTAGCAAGTGCAATTCACACAGTTGCTTAAAGGTGAAAATTCCTTTGTGAAAACATGTGGTGCTCTGGAATAACTTGATGGAAACAAGAAAGAAATCTGAATGGCTTTTTAGGGCCACTCTACAGGATCTGAATTTTTATTTGTCTGGTAAGTGCAATTTTCTTTCTGTTAGGATAAAATGTTGAAATATTTGCAGCTGAACTTTTATTAACTATGAATACTTGCTTTAAAATCCACACTGTGCTTTAGCACTACACAGACTTGGAATAAGAAGTAATTTAATTACAAATCAATTCTGAGTATCTGCATATAAATGTATTGAAATACTTGTTTTTTGGCTGAAAATTTTAGACATTTTCTTTATACCTTTATACAAGTTAATATCAAGGCTCTGCCTTTTTTTCTGTTTTCTTTCAAAATTTTAAATAATTCCAGTCTCTTGGTATATTTTAGGCCAGTATCACATTTGTGCTATATGAGTCAGAGGATCTTGAGTGCTGCATTGAAGACACACATCACTAATTCTAGCACAAAAAAGATAAGTGGACTAAGGCAGACGCCATTCAGAAAAGTAAACAAACCATATAATGTGAAGAAGTATCTAAAAAGTATAAACAGGATTTACAATTTACAAGATGTAAAAGTCTTACCCTGGGATATGGTGAATGAACCCACAATAACAGACAGGAATCCAGCTTGCTTATTTTCTAGCATTCCCAAAGCTCAGCATGTGTACCATTGCTCATGTCTTATAGCTAGAGTAGGTACATTTTCCAAAAGCTCCCTTAGTCACAAACATTTATTAAGTGTCTCTAGCTATAACTGGAAAATTTTAAGACACACTCCATATGCCTGAAGATTATTTAGTGTTTTTCTAAAATTTCACGGACATAAACACGGAATGGGAGATGGAAGATGTAACAATAAAGTATGAAAAGAAAGGAGACAATGGACACTTTCAAAACATTTTTCTGCCATATGGAATCATAGACTGTCTGTGAAGGCAGAAATCAGACTTTGTTTCCTGCCAATGTTTATAAAACTTATGTAAGCAGCTCAGTTTCAAGTTTTAAAGGAAATTTTAATTACTATATCAAATCAGATTACTCATCAGAGTACCAGTGTCACAGCAGCCATTTTTAAGTTGAGAGACAACAGATTGTTAGTTAAAAGTTGATTTATGCACGGAAATATGGTTTACACCTCTTCATTTTTTCATATAATAATATAGCTAGCTGCATTTGCGATGTAGACATACATCTACTTGTTTTTATTTAGTTGCTTTTAGGACCTCATGCTTATTCAGAATTAAATGCTACAATTGACTTAGGAATCTTCATTTTTTCCTGTGAGCAAGATTAAACAGAGATGTCGGCCTAGTTTCACTTTGTATTCACTTTTCAGTTTTGTACATGCAGACCCTTTTAACAATCTGTTCTCAAATATCTGTTCTAGTAATTCCAACTCTCAATCTGATTTTTGATTATTACTCTTTATTTATTCTTTATTATTTTGTTTTGGGTTTTTTGATCATTCAGCTCTGAAACTCTCTGTGTTCACAGGTTTTGTTGACTCACAACCCTTCCTCTTTGCTTTAGATGATATCAATCATTGGAACATGAACTAGTGCTAGTCACTAGGCTGCCTTTACAGCCAGTAGCAGAACTTCCACAAGGCTGGGAGTTCTTCCAGCCATGCCCCTATTTTAGATGTCTGAGATGATGTGAGTTGCTCTCCTGAGCAGTACTCTCCCTTGACTTTAAAGGAAGCTTAGAGTGACTTTGGCAAATTTTGTGATGCTTAGAGTAAGTAAAATGAATCCAAGCCATATAATCTCAATTGAAAAGAGTGTTGCAAGTGATGGCTACAGAAAATTTTTTAAAAGTCTGTATTTTCTTTAGACTGCTAGTTTTGCACACTAATGCTGTTATTTTCTCTGAATGGCTTGATCCATTTCCTCTTAAATGCCCTGTCAAAACTGAATTTAATCTGCCAGTGTATATCCTGTCCTTTTCATTTTGCTGTATCTCCTGGAAATCTTTAATCTTTCCTGCCTTTGACTAGTCTAAGTATCTTTGCGATATCTGCACATTTTATGAAACTACTGATCATTGAAACATCAGTATTCATAAAATGAACATTAACAGAAAGTGGCTTTTCACATGCTGAGAATTCTCATTTGTTTTTTCCTTTCAGTTCTAAATAACATCCTTGACAACATATTGCTCTTCAAGATTATTTGGTTTTTCATTGATATCATCTGAGAGCTGCAAGTTTGATTTTTGGCAACAGAATGTCCTTTAACCATTTTTTTGGCTGCTGCTCTTAAGGAAATTTATTTGACAGCACCGTGAAAATTTCCCCTTACAAAAGAATCCAAATTTGCCATAGAATCCCCTAATACTACTCCCTATTTCCAGTTCCACGTTCCAACTGTATCTTTAGAGACAGCTATGCTTGTGGCAATCCAATCTTCCAGTTAGAAATTTTCTTTTTAAGTTAAAGGTTGAATATTTCTTAATGGCAGTTCATCCACCTTTTATTACATATCTTCAAAACTCTTAATAGTTCACTGTGATGAGAACTCAAATCAACCAAAGCACTGAGATGATCTGCTCAGGTCTTTAGTGCTCAAAGAAAAATTCAAAAGGCTATTAAGAGCCAAAGTTAATTCTTTAATCTAAAATCAGAAACTCATCTTTTAAAACAGACAAAACCGAAAGCTATTGGTTAATGGAAAATGGAAACACGGTTTAAAAGCTTTTGTCCCACTGCATGTTGTATTCTTGCAGGTGGGTCTGTGCTTTCAGTGAATTCAGGGACTCTGAGTGATAGCAAAAAGCTTCTGTTTCTTCACACTATCATTTTCCTGTGCCTGCTCAGTTGGTCCGGAGAAGGTGGAAGAAGAAGAAGAAAAAGAGCAGGATGAGGAAGTAGGTTTCTACCACCTATCAGAGGCTTTATTTCACCTAATCATTTCTTAAAGGAATATAATACAGAGAGTAACGATATAATAAATACCATCTGTCCCGACCATGCATGAACAAAGAAAATTGTTGCTTTTACATTTGTTAAGTTTTTCGTAGTATATTCGCTATCCTTAAGAGGAAAGCTAAAAGGAGATGGGCCTTGCTTTAATGGAAGTGCATTTGAATTGACTGAACTTCCTCAATAACCCAATAAAGTAAAATATTGGATTATCTGGATTTGAAACCAGTCTTTGATGTTTCGTTCAGAAGAAATGAAAAATTTTCGCCAAAAGCCATCACAATGAAACGTTTAACAGGGCCATGACAACTGTCCTTTTGGTCTTCTTAGCTATTTTAAAATGCATTATAATGTGGCTTATGACAGTCTACAGTATAGTTAATGTACCTTTCATCACTTCCCATTTGTCATGAACTGAGAATGTGCAATGGAAAGTCATTGCAGAATGGCTGTTGTATAGTAACTTTTTAAGCCGCTGCTACTTGTTTCTGTGTCTTGAAAGAAAGAGAAAATGAAATCCCCTCTGTGGAAGATCTCAGAGGATTAGCATACCTGTGAAACACAATTAGGTGCTCAAATTTTATGTCAAATACTATTCAGTTAGCAATGTCATTCCATTAGCAATTAACTTCTAAACTGAAATTATTAGAAGGAAACCAAAAACCACCTGCATTACTGTGAAATTTGCAACAAAACTGGATTTTTTTTCTCTGACAAGAAGTACTTCATATATAGCTCATATTTAGAATTTTTCTGAACTTTAAAGTTATTTGAAAATGAAAATGGAGCAAAAAGCATTTAAAGTAAGGGAAGATGCTGCAAGAAAATTTTATGGTAAATAACTATTGATTAAATAGGACCCCTGTCAGCCTCACATCTGTGCCTGGAAACCTCATGGAAATTATTATAAGGCAAATGGAGGACAGGGAGGTGATTAAAAACAGCAACACAGCTTCACCTTGGTAAGTCCTGCCTAACCAACTAAGGAGTCTTCTGGGGTGGAGTGGCTGCATCAGTGGACAAGAGAAGAGCTACAAATACACTCTGGACTTCCGTAAAGCCTTTGACATGGTCTCAACAGCACCCTTCTCTCCAAACTGGAGAGATAAGGATTTGATGGAGAGACTCTGACGGATCAGAGTTTGGTTGGGCACATCCAGAGGGTGGCGGTTCACGGTTCAGTATCCTGATGGACACCGATGAAAAGCAGTGTCTATCAGGAGTTTGTCCTGGGACAAGTACTATTTAACACCTTCATCAATTGCAAAGGTATCAGATGCACCTCCAGCAAGTCTGTAGAGGGCACCAAGCTTAGTGGTGTGGTTGGCACACCTGAACGACAGGATACCATCCAGAGGGATCTGGAAAAGCTCAAGAATTGGAACCTCAAGAGGTTCAACTAGTCCAAGTGCAAGGTGCTGCACCTGGGTTGCTGCTACCCAACCCCTGGCATCGACACAGACTGAGGGGATGAACTGATTGAGAGCAGCCCTGAGGAGAAGGACTTGAGGATACTGGGGGATCAAAAACCAGACCTGAGCTGACAACGTGTGCTTGCAGCCCAGAAAGCCAGTTGTATCCTGGGCTGCATCAAAAGCACCAGCGCCAGCAAGGTGAGGGAGGCGATCCTGCCCCTCAGCTCTGGTGAGATCCCACCTGCAGTGCTGGATCCAGCTCTGGGGTCCCCAGCTCAGGAAGGACATGAATCTGTTTGAGTGGGTCCAGATGAGGGTCAGAAAAATGATCAGGGGGCTGGAGCACCATTGCTGTGAAGACAGGCTGAGAGAGTTCAGGTTCTTCAGCCTGGAAAAGTGAGGGCTTCAGGTAAACCTTACTGCAGCCTTTCACTATCCTAAGGGGGCCTATCAGAAAGTTGAACAAACTTTTTAGCATGGGCTGTTGCAATAGGACAAGGGGTGATGGTTTTAACCTAAACAGGATAAATTTAGACTAGATATAAGGAAAATAAGGGCGGGTAAACACTGAAACAGGTTTCCCAAAGAGGTAGTAGAAGACACTCCATCCCTGGAAACATTCAGGGTCAGATGGGATGGGCTGTGAGTAAACAGCGTGAGTTGAATATGTATCTTCTAACCCAAATTTTTCTGTGATTTCATTCTATGAACTACTGGATTTTTCTGTCTAAAGATGAATAATTTGGATCTCATTTATGCACTATATCTGCTTCCTACATTTAATGTGTTTGTCGACTTAAAAGAATATTGTTATAGATAAGACTTCACACATTTATAAACTCTGGTTGGTATAGAATAATTATTGCTTCACCAGTCAAAAACTGGATGGTATATTCTTTTCAGTCGAGATCAACATAAATATTCCCTAAAACCCAAGTACTTAGGCAATCAGACAGTTATGTCAATGCCCTGAGGACAACTACATTAAAACTGAATTATTCCAGATACATTCCTTTCTTGTTAGTGAAAATAAGAAATTACTCCTCGCTGATAACAGCCTTCTGTCCCTATCTCAGCATGTCACCTGAGCTCAAGTATTCTGATCAATGATTTGCACTGCAGTGACCCTGTCCTTTTTTGATGGCTGACTGAGCATAGGGAGGATAAACTCATACCAATATATCAAGGCACAGAGTTAGGTAGTCAGATTAAACCTATAAATTCATTTTTAGTTTTCATCATTCATTTCTCAGTTTTTTTTCTATTCCTTTGATGGTTTTATAGTTAAGAACAGACCTCCTGAGTACCTAAAAATATATTATATGTGGGAAGAGGAAGATAATCAAAAGAAAGCCTAAAGTTTCTGCAGTTATCTAAACCAGCCACTGCACAGCAGAGTTTCTGATTCAATTGGAATATTGTTGCTGTTTCCCATGTGAAGCCATGAATATGTAGGGACACAGATTATTTGAATGCATCTTCTTAATTTGAATGCATTTTCCTGTTTGACTTTTTTCCCACATTTTTCAGAGGACAAACATATCAGAATGTACTACAATGTGCCAAGCAGCATGGATTGTGCACTTTATATAAGCTCATCTTTTTATTTTGTCAGAAAAATGTCATGGAACAAACATTTCAGAAAAGATACTTTCCTTTATAAATTTGTGCAGGATCCAGCAAAAAGAAGGACTGACAACTGGAAGAAGCTTTAAGTGGTATTACAGTGCAAACAGTAGTACTACAAAAATAATAAATCACTAGTTAAAACCCTACTGCAATGTTTTAAACATTTTAAGACTCCCAGAGTTCTTTTTGGGGAGTTCTTTGACATGTCTCCAGTACAAGATTGTACCTTATAGGAATTTGTGTTTACAATCCTGCCACTTTGTAATATGAAGTGGAGAACCATAATAAATATTTATTATTGTAGAGCAGCAAGCTAAATATTCAATATTGTTCATTCAACAATCCAACATTTTCCCTTCTTTATTCCACCAACTAATTTCAATATGACCCTGTTTCCTTACTCATTCAAATGACTTGCTGAAGAACTGACTGATCCACATATGCAGTAAGATGTTAACTTAAAATCTGAAAAAATGTATTGACACCAGTAGTTTTGCTATCAAACACATATTTTGGATTTATTGCTTACATACAACTTCCTGATACTTTTCTGGCACTATAAAAATGCAGCTACAGCAAGTCAATTGAGCAACAAAGGTACTAAACAAAGACAAAATGATTAGAGAATAGCTTTTAAAACTGATTTTTTCAGTTCAATTTAAAAAAATGCTTTCATATTGCAGCTCATTGAGTTGCCAGGCATTTTTATATTTGATGTTTGTTGTTATATGACTATTACCTGGCAACTCTCCAGTAATAGAAACAAAGTTTAAAAAATAAATCTGAATAAAATTTTGAAACTGAATACACAAAAAACTAATATAAGAATATCTATGCTTTAATTATTTTGTCAACTACTGAATATTTTTTAATTATCATTTTTCTATGCTGATTATTATCACACTATAACATGTGCAATGACTGTTCCTTGGGAAAATGGAATATTAAAAGACAATGTCAACAAAATAAACACTTCCCAAGATATTAAGTATATGAATATTATCTTAATTAGCACAGTTTTATAAATTAGCATTTGAAATACTACATATCCTGGAAACACTCTAATATGTACCTACAGTACACAGTATTCTGGTGAGTATTTTCTTAATTTTGATTCTAAACCTTGCATTTAGATCTTGAGATATGATTATGAAGAAATCCAACGTGTAAGCCGTTCTGCATGTGCTAAGACAGAGAGTGGATAACCAAGCAACAGATATTCTGGAGGAGGAGGTACAGCCCAGTATGGATTGTGACAGAAACTGCAACTCTGTCGTACATACTTGGAACTTCTGATTTTCAATACGTCATAAATTTGATAGAAGAAATTTCTATTTCTTACCTACATTTCCAGTCATTAGGTATGAATTCTGAAAGTCCATCATTCCCATTCCAACAATGTGTATAAAATCTTCAATCACCTGCATTAATTCCACTGAGCCTGGATAGATCTAACAAAGGAAGGTCAGACATGACATTTACTATAATATCAAAATGTCTACAGATGCAAATTCAAATAAAATCCAAATGCCATCAAAAGCAAATTGAGACATAACAGTCAAACAGCTCTTCCCATGTTTCAATACTGAACACTTTCTGTTACTCTAAAATAGCCATTTTGCTATTAAATCCTCATATAAACAGACACTATTTCTCATAAAGTTATGTGAAATCAACTGTGCACTGGAACTCTAGAAGATGTTTCCGCTAAGTCACTGCACTTATCAAAAACTTAGTGGCCATTACTTTCATTATTGGTTAAAGAATTTAATATTACAGAATAACTCTAATTAAAATAGTCTTCCTTCCTCTGAAGAAACTTCAGTAGCTTCAAAACTACTAATGCAAACAGTAATGCAAATCTTACTGTGGCCTTGCCAGTATGATAATCTTTGTTGCATTAATCAACATGTCAGGTAAATCTTTACTGGTAGGACTATTTTTGTTGCTGATATGGAATAGTAGAATCATAGAATATGGGAGGTTAGAAGGGGCCATTGGAAATCATCTTATTCAACCCTCTGTGCAAAGCAAGATCAGTTCTAGAAAGTTGCTCAGGAATACATCCAGTTGGATTCTGAATGTCTCCCAGGAAGACAACCCCAGAGCTTATCTGTGCAATGTGTTCTAGCATTCAATCCCTCCCACTGCCAAACAGTTTTTCTTACACATGAATGGCATTTTCTATATTTTAATTTTTGCCCCAAATTAAAATTGAAACAACTTTAATTACTTTTTATTCTGGCAATGGATACCATTGAGACTTGGCTCAGTCTACTTTACTCTTTTTCCTGTTCAGGAATTTTTAATATTGTCATGTTTCCAAGTAAAATAGTGTCAGTTATTTCAGCCTATCCTTGCATATCTAATGCTCTAATCCCCTAAACAACTTCATGGCATTTTTCTGGGCTCATTCCATTGCTTTGTGTCTTGTACTGAGGAGCCCAGAACTGGACAGAGTAAAATAAACTAAAAAAAATTGCAGTAGCCTTGGCATTGCTAATGTAGCCTCTCAATTTGGCTTTTAAAATGATAAAAACACATTTTCAAGAAATATAATTTTGCAAAGCCATAAGCTACTAACAAAAACATTTTCTTTAATATTTAACAATTATGATTCATCAACAAAACAGTATTAGAGATCATAACAGTTATTAATAAGACTAAAAGTCCTGTTCATATCACATACGTAAAAAAAATCATTCTTGGTTTTTATTGCCTGTTATGAACAAGACAATTTTCAGTAACAGAGTATCTTGCAATAGAAAAATAATGGATGATCTGTTCATGGTGCTTTTTTCTTTATATCAGTGAAATGTCCAAAGTTCACTTTATAACCAATATGCAATCCATTTTTTCCACTACTGGAACTGCAGACTCTAAAAAAAGCCTACAGAGACTATAAATTCTGGCATGCTGCACTCCATCTTCATCTTGCTCTGTCTATCTAGACCCATAGTTGCTTGGTTCAGGATAGAGAATTTCACAAGGTGCTTTGTTTTCTACATGTTTCTTTTTATAAAAGGTAGGGCAGCAATACTGTTTTGAAGAATTTGTTGTGACAATTGTGATCCTAACAGGTTGCAAATCCTAACAGGAGACAGAGACTTAATGTCCATTTCCCTAATGAAGAATTACTGAGGTAGTAAGTGTGGTTTTTGCATCCATCTCATTCAAAGCACACACACTCACAGACTATGAACTAAGGAAAAATTTCAGTGAGATGCATATAAAATTGTATAGTAATAAACTGTTGAGCACTCAGTTGAGCAGGTACTCCGTGTTTTTATGTATCTGAAGTACTGGTTAATCGATAGGATGCCAGCAGATCTTGATGAAGGATATGCAGAATAGCTCTCATGTTTTGAAACTCCAGTATAAACTTACACATTGTGGATTGAAATGGCTTCCTGTGTTCAGTGCTTTACATCAGCTCTTAAAAAAGGCAAATATTAAAGTGAGTGCTGCTTATCTGAATGCTATATAACCTGTAATTAATGGTTATCAACTGCTGGCATTTCAGCTAGAAAAACAGATGTGCTGAGACTTTGCAGCTGTGTACTTGATTGAAAGTCAACAATATGCTGACAGTGAGTAAGATTTTCTTTCCAGCAAAGAATCTAGAAAACAGGCTAAGAGATCTATGCTAACAGTAGCTGTGGAGTTTAAGAAGAAAACTATGCAAGCTGGCAGAAAGGTTGGTTAGACTGCATCTAGGTTTGCAATGTTTTATTACAGAAAATTAAACTGAGTGGCTGAACCAGAAACAAAACCACATTTATTCACTAGTGCCTGCTTACTCCTCCAAGCTGTTATGAAGAGTTACTTGCTTCCAAAGTTTCTTTGAGCCTGCTTATGTAACTGCACAAGAAGACTAATAGGACCAGTGGCATTGGTTTCTTGGGGGGTCATATCTCAGTGGTCTAAGATTTAGTGAATCCCCTAGTTTTGAAACCAGGAACCTATGGCCCCACTACTCCTGTGTTCAGCTCATCTTGTGTTTTTTGTATTTCTGCTGTACCTAGGTCTGTGAGACAATGATTTACCAGGCAGAGAGAAGGAGCTATGGAAAAGTAGAAATAACTTGTTCCCTCTCTGTTTTTCAACACCACTCTTCTATGAGCAGCAATGAAATGAGGGAACTGGAGATGTACTGTTGTCTCTTTGTCTACACATTCTCAGAATTTCCTCTTAGGCGCTGTCATCCCCAAAAGTCTGGGGTCACATGGCAGACATGGCATGGGTAAGCAGACACGGTGGATGTAGAAGACAAGGTCGATAACACAGGAGTGGTATCGTGTCTGTTTATTAGTGTGGCTAAAATAATTGCTTAATATTGGTTTCCTTATCTTGGTGTTGTTTATGGAAACTGCCCACATGTATGTCATTTTGCTGCTTCCATCCGTCACCACTACAGAAAATGACACACTGTCTATTTTTGTATCTGGCTCTTAGAGAGGGGAAAAGAAAAACAGCAAAAGAAAAATATGATTCCCAGATGAATTGTACTGGGTCAGCTGCAGTGTCATGTCCCTATTGCAAGGTTTGAATGAGTAGTGAAAAGTCCTGATCTTCCCTTTCTTAGTGATATCATAAACATGAACTTACAGAACTGAGGGTAAACAGCTTCAAAGATCTTTAAGCCAAGTTTTTTTTTGCCAAAAGACTGCCTTAAGCAAAACCACAATTTTTCTTTCATAAATTTGCCTATTTACCTTTTTAACTTGTGTCTTTTCAGTTGCAAGAAGTGCTGCAAGGTAGGTATCTAAAAAGTAAGTATCTCCTGTATTCATTCTGAATCTGCCACTATTTGATGTCCTTTAGTTATTTTACAAGAAGCACAAGTGGGTAGATTAAGCATTCCTACAGCACATTCTCCAAACCACTCCTGATTTTAAAAGCTTCTATTGCAAATAAGTGCACTTGACTCTTTCACATACTGAAATATCTTGCTTTGTTTAATCATTCTTCATAAAGAAATGTTTCCCTGCCTTTCAGCATCCCCAGAAGTTTTCCTCTTTGCATAATAATATTAACCCCCATTGTCAGTGTTATTTGTACCTGAATAAATTTGACAGTGTTATGGTCATGTTGATGAACACAAATCTTAACATTGTCCAGTAATTTCTTGGTATAAGTATGTGGGAAATTCTTGTATCCAAAAAAAAAAAAAAAAANNAAAAAAAAAAAAAAAAGGTTTATTCCAATTTTAAACTCTTTTATGATACATTCATGATCTTTGCTAGACTTTCATATTTTATAAAGTGTTATCATCATATCCTAGTCCAGAAATCTGTCAGTCCTGAGAATCACAACTGTTCTTCTAAATACAACCTTATATGAAAGGTGTATTGCTTGCATTTCTGTAAGTTGTTTAGGGGCGTTGTATGAGGTCTTTGGGCGAGGTCTGATGTGTTGTGTTTAACAAAAGCAGCATTGCAGCTAGCCCTCAGTAGCATTTTTCAGCTTTTTTATGTACTTAATTACAATGTCCAAAGTAAAGACATAGTGAATAATCCTATGGGAATGTCTATAAAAATGTATTTTTATCAAGAGAAACAATTTATATTCTAAATATAATTTCAATATAAGTTATTAGCTGATGGGTCCTGGAATTGCTCCTTTTTGAAAAGGGTCATTTTTCCCCCAAATATTCTCTCATTTAGGATTTCCTTTCAACTATAGCAGGGTGCATCTTTAACCTGATTTCTGAAACCATATATTAAATTTTGTCAAATCTTACCTGTTGCGCATCTTCCCATTTCTCTTTGTTTTCTTCATCTAAGAGATTACTTATGATTTGAAAGAAGTTCTGAAAAATCAATTAAATGAAACACTAAGTAAAATGATTTCAAAGATATGAACTACCACACCCTTAATCTGACATTAACAAAGCTTTCTTTTCTCTGTTACAGATGCAGTTCTGCAGCTTATTTTCTGTCAGTGGAAGAGATGACGAAGCAAAATAATACATTAGACTGATAAAAGGGCACATCTTTTATGGTAAATTTTTAATTTTTGTGTATATAATCAGGTTCCATAGTACCACTTTGTATGAAACAAGAACCATTTTAAACTTGCTAAACTTCTAAGTGTGATGGTGTTCTATTCGCAAATTGCTCTCATTCCAGAAACTAGACAACTATAGATTTTGCACAAAACCAAAAAGCACCAGTCTTGGGCCTTTAGTTTCTTCTATTCAAAATGAGAAAATGACCCTTAATAACCATACATAGGGCAGTAAATGACATTTCAGAGGTCAATACTGTTTCAAATCAGATGTTTCTTACTTTTATATGCCACACTTGCCTCTATCCTTTTAGGAATTTCAACATAAAAGGAATAAGCAGTTTCTGTTTCTTTGACCTTAAGCTGTTAATTTCTTTTTCTGACTCTCCTATTCATTTAAGTATAAGGGGAAAAAAAAGACAGGATAGTTAGATACAAGTCATACATTTAAAAAATCACTTTTCTCCAAATGTTTGTGAAGAAATTTTCTTTCTAATTTTGTCTTCTCTCTCCAGCAATTTGTATTCTCAGCTTCATCCTTAAAAGCTAAGAATTTGTGCAGTCTGTTCTCATCTCTGTATCACATTTTGTGCAGAATGTCAATTTTGTCTACAGCCTGCCAATTATAATTTATCCGTTCCTTCATAAAAGATACATGTAGTTTCCAGTAACCTCAGCTGAACAACGCAATTAAGTTCCCCACAATTTCTAAAAATCTTTAACTGGAAAACCAACCATGTGACACTGCTGGAATTCAGATTGCTGGTCATTACCTCACCTGTGCTTACTTTTTAGCCATTTTGGGGTATAAACAGGGCTTAAATAAGGTTTAATTAAGAAGCAACTTTAACTCACTATCAATGAAAATACAAAGGATTTAACTGCACAATGACTGAAATTAGAAAGGAAAAACTTCCAACATTAGTCTATAGTGGTTATGCTTGAAAAGACATTAATTTCAAAATTGAGATAGCACAGACATTTTAGGTGTTCTGCAACCATATAGGTAAAACATTTTAGGATGCAAAATTGAAGTAAACTTGTGAAAAATATTTTTTTACATAACGACATTTTACCAGTCTAACCTGGTCCCAACATTAAGCACTTGACTAGCGATAGGATTATCTTTGCTTTACCATTAGGAAGTTAACTATGTAATTCACATGGATAAAAATTTCTTTAACTTGATCAAATTTACTCTACAGGTGAATGACATTTTGCTAAACTTGGACAAAATTAATGAGGCTACAACTCTTTTCTCACTGAGATCACTAGCAAAATATCCATAAACTTCACAACATAACAAACAATGAAAAGAAACAAAATGGCTCAGCAAGCTCTGTGCAAGTTGTAAGTAAGCATTTGGACAAGATGGGAATTAATAATAGAACATAAAAGAAAAATGTTTTCATGGTTTGATCCAATTTGCAGCAATACCAAAGAATGTCCAGTAAGTTGAAAGTAAGAAGAATATAGTTAAATAATGCTTATATACCTGGAATATTATATTTAAGCTATTTCAGACATTTCATAGCAAAACAAAGCACAATGCAAGGGGTTACATTTGGTATTTGTTACAAAGGATTTGCCAGTTTAACCAGGTTGGCAAATCATTATTGTGCAAATGCAACTTCAGCTATGAAAAATGTACATCTTCGCTGGTCCCCCAGGTAAAATAAACTATATTGTTCAAAGCATGCCACTTTCATGGCACGATAATCACATTTACTGTAGGGCATTGTAATTTTGGTGAAGACTTCTACTAGGTAGAGTCCGCCCTATGAAGATTTGGCCTGAAGGAAAACACTTTTCTAAATATGGCAGTTGTCAACTATTCCAGTGCAATATTTTAGAAGTGCAGTGGATGGAAATTTTAACTTTAATTTATTAGGGCATCAGTAGCAGCCCAGCTGCAGCAGCATGGAACTCAGTGTGGGGTAATTTATCATACTAGAGAGTGGTTTTGAAAGTAGTTTTGCATTACATTGATTCCTCTGCAGTCTAAGCCTTAATTGCAAAAGTATCCGTGCCTGTGTAATGAGATCTATCTGAGAGCTGCCTAGATTGCATGAAGAGCACTCAGGAGTTTAAAATGTTTCTTGCATATGATATATTACACGTGTTTGCTAACAGTGTGATGTATTAGTTAAATTTTATATTTATTTTAGTTAGAAAAAGCATTAAAATTACCAATAATTGACAGAAATACGTGTGGAAAAGTTTATAAATAATGCTAGACTCAATCAAAACCAAAAGATGAGCAATAACTTACCTAATATAAATTTTTGCATTTGCCAATAAAGTATAAATTTGGTTTATGAACTTAGTAACAAGAATATATTGCTTCTTGAGATCTTTTTTTCTCTATTTCTAGCCGTGTTTGGTGCCATATTTGTGGTAGCACTGGAGAGAGATGTGTGCAGGTATTTCAATCAAAGCAATTTTTCAAAGCCATACCAGTGCTTTGTGAATTAAACAGAGATGAACAAATAGATTTGCTGCTTCAATAACGAATAGATATGAGATGCACTTCAAAAATGTGACAGGGAAGAAGGGTTAAAAAGCATTTGTCCTACTTTGACTACTCTCTTGTTTACTGCATTAATCATGAAAGAAACAGCACTGTCCTTTAGTAAAATGATTGACAGGTGTGAAGGCTAAATTTTAGAAGCATTATGGATGTGGTCTCAGGGTATTACTGCAGTAAACACTGAATCTCCCTGCAGAATCAAGTTTTTTTCTATCATAGCTGGGCTTACACATTACTGAACTGGTCACTATAGAAAATGTTGGGACAGCCAGAATCAAATTTTGAAGACCTTTATTTTTGCCCAGGCTTTTTTGATGATCATTCCAGTTACAGCTGGGAATGGACAACTACATTTTCCTAATTTAATTTCCTTCCTTACAATGTTTTCTTCTGTAATACAATGGCTGCAGTTCTCTGTTCCAGTCCAAATTCTTTGACCCTCTCTGCAGGCATAAAGCTGTCATAAATCCTTTTATGCAGCTAGAGAAGAATTCCTCCCTAGGAGGAATTAATGGATAGCCTTAAGTCACCTCCACTTTTGGACTTCAGCGTAGTGAATGCATGTGTGGGAGGGGGAAAGTGAAGGGAAAAAGGACTGGACAATCCTGTTAAACCCTGAGTCACAGCAATGGTCCTTGTGGCTAATATAAAAGGGATTATATTGCTCTAACTTCTTTGGGGAGAAACCTTTTTTCCTGTTGGTTGCTGCATCATGGGATTGTACAACTTACTTTGCCATTCTGTCCTGAAATGTAGTTATTTTCCTGCCATCCTGTCCTTAGAAGGAAGTTCAAGCACTTTTAGACCAGTTAGGGATATTATTCCAAAATGTTGCTTTCATTTTGCTTATTTAAATTTTGCATTTTCTTCCCGATAGAATCATTCTCACATAAGTACAGTGTCTATCTCATAGCCTCAGTGTACCTACAGAGGGTATTTTAAAGAATTCCCATATTAAATGAAAAACCTTGCTTGCACAAGAATTGAATGACTCTTGTCTTGCACTAATTGCTGCTACTGTACTGACATTTTCAGTCACTGATGAAGGACACCTTGTTTAACTGCATCAAAAATGGTTATTTTTGTTCCTGACATTGTATGTGCAAGTATACATACATATTGTAGAAAAAAAAGTTTAAAGATACAAAAGTAAAATGAGCCACATAATAAATAACTTGGCACTAAATATGCATACCTTAAAAACTTTATTTTGCTCTTGGTATTGTCTGCCTAAACAAGTGGCATTTTCAGTGCAGCACATCAGGCAGCAGCACCTTCATTTTGGATAATTAGCTGGAAAATTTCAAATTTGATTTCACTTTTTTGTTCACTCATTTGGTTATGGAGTCTCTGAATCACAAATTTTGCACTATTCATGAATATTAATACTGGATATAAACCAGGTATTGTAGGCATAAGGAGGACTATCTAGAAGGGTGGAATGTATAAGAAACAAATATATTCATATATATATACTTTTTCTTTCCCAGTATTAATTCAAGTGTTGTTTTTGTATGGATCTTAAAAAATATTCATGCCCATAATTCACCATAACCTACTTTTCTGAGATCACACAAAATGATAAATTGTGGCTTTTAGGGATTTTAAACCTTACTCATGCTTTTCTGATAATTTCTTTAAAACCAAAATCCATCAACTAAAAAATTCTACTCTTTATATAGTTAAAATATAGAATGTAATTAGAATACCACACAGAGCTTCTAAATAAAGAAGAATTTTCATGCAATTTTTACTTTTTACCTTTTTGTCACTTACTTTGATGATGAGCTAGGAAGTATGAAAGTATGCCCTAATGAAAATAATAATAAAAAAATACTCCAGAATATGGTAGAATATGACATATGCTTACATATGAAAAAATCCGTTTCTCAGAAATTGGCAGTAAATTTTAAACTTTTGTTACTGAGCCTGGATTTTCCTTTATATCATCAGGAGTCAGTAAAAGGAACCTTACTCAGTATATCCCCTGGCTCCCCTGGGCCAAACACATGCTTTATTCTTATTTCTGATTCTTACTTTGCTGAATACTCTGCACACTACTANAACTTGGAGTTTGTGTGTCATTTTAAACTGGGATTAAAGAATTCTTTGTATTTACGCATGCAAATACTGAAATGCAGTTATTTTTCTTTGGTTTGAGAAATCCTTCAGAATATGCCTTACCAATTTTTTTATTTTTTAATTTCCTAATTTCTAAATTATTAATTAAAAATCTTGAAATAATATTTAATAACATTGTCAGGTTCTTCCAGAATACTGTTAGAATTTTGGAAACACCTCTACATTGCAGAATTAAGCAAAACTTTTGGCACTATATCATCAGTGGGAAAAGAGTCAAATTCCCTCTAATGTATGTAAACTTCAAATGACCTGATCTGCTAGGCCCATGGACAAAATCACGTGTACTGTGCAGTTTCTCAAGACTGGTTCTAACAAAGACTCTGTAGTGCCTGTGAACCATGAAGAAGTCACACTGGGCTATCAGACTGTTGATTGCATGAAAACATTTCAGTTAATAACATCCTGCTTAAAAGTAAAACTATTACCAACTAGATCCCAACTCTCATTCAATGAAACATGAAGGATTGTTCAGCAAACATACTTTTTGAAAAGCACTGTTTAAAAAAATTGTTTTCAGCTGGCTACAGGCCAACACAAGAAATGTTGGTTTTACTGTTGAAGTTAATTGTGATTTGTACATAGAAAAATTAGAAAAGTGAAAATATAATAGCAAGTCTTGACACTTAACTGTGAAAAAATATCTTTTCCAAGGTATCTCCCTTCACCAGCATGCATCTATTCCAAGGCTATTTTACAATGTATGCTTACCTTTACACAAATACGTATACATGACCTGCATTAATAACTTCATTAGTAATTTATGAATGATCATTAAGCTTTTTTCATAAATATTATGCACATCTGCCTCAGTATTATTTTTCAGTAATCTACAATCTTTGAAAAGTGTCTAAAATTTTCAGATATAAGATGAAACCAATATCTTTATGTAGGAGTCCTGAGTAATATTTATTTCAGTCAACACTATGCAATGAGTTGTGCAGGCCATTATGTAGAAATAACTATAGTGGTTTTAGCTCTGAGAGCATTTTATTTGTCCTCTTGCACAAAAAGAGTTAATCTAATACGTGAAATAGAAAATTTAAATCAAATGCACTATCCATCACTCCTGTGCACTTTTAATGAGCTTTATGTATCTGAAATGAAGAAGCAATGCCAGAATTACATAACATTGTGGATAGATTTTGAACTGAACTGAACTAGTTTCAAAATGAAATGAACTGGAACAAAGAACACTAGTGAAATGCTTAGTGCCAACGCCTCCTATCAATCAGACCAAACCTTGAAAGACAAAGATACTGAAATGTTACAAAGAAAGCATTTTACATTTTTCACCTGCTGCATTGGTTTGAATATTTGTCTTATTAAATGTAGCTGAGTCTTCTTCCTATTTTACACTTGGATCTTCATTTTACATGAAGAATGTTTATGTCTATCATGTGGAAGACTTTCATTTCCTCAGGAGGCAAAACAGTTGCCATGCAGGGTACAACAATATATAAATATAAACTCTATCAATTGAAACATTACTTTCACAATGTTTCTCTTACCTGCACCCCATCAGACGCAGGGATATAACTTGCTCTTTTAAATGTGTCTGTAACATTTCTGAGAATTTCCACAGAAATCAGAAGGTCCCCAGCATAAAAATTTTTCCTCTGCGTTAAATCCAATAGGGTCTTGGTTACTTGGGACATGCCATCCCCAGCCAACATCCTCTGACCCTTGGCAAGGTGCTCTTTAATCTGTACCAAAAGAAAAACACTACTATCAGAATCTACTGAGAAAAATGTATGATAAATTCTAAACACAGCCAAAATATTAAATGTTGAAACTAGTTAAAAAAAAAAAATCCTGTTAAAGATAAGACAAAACAGTAGTCTACGATGATAGAAATATTACTTTTATGAGAGCATCCTTGATTTTATACTGAAAGCTTCTGAATTTCTTGTGTTTCACATATTTGCTTCTTGGAACTCCATGGGCTGAACTGCAGCTTTAATTTGTTGTCATGATGCAGCAAGGAACTGCCCTTCCTCAGATGAACATCTGTACAACCACAGCTGCCCCTCATTTAACAATAAAGACGTCTAAAAGGAGTAAATGCTAAGGCAGTGCTTGTTATAATTTAATTTACTGTAGGAGAGTAGACCGTTCACCTCTGCCAGCCCAGCCTGGCTAGTCAATGCATGTCAGGTGGTTCTGTTGGATGCTGGTTATGGTGCCCTCTCCTGTAGCACTAGCACAAAGGTGTCAACTTGGAACAATCCTGTTTGCTCTTTCCGAGAAATGTAAATTAAATTATGAATAGCTCCTGTGTATCTGCCAAAAGAGCATACTTTAGCAGTAGCTCTCCCAGCAGATGTGTTCAAGGCTAGTGATCCAAAACAAATATGCTCAAAGTACCCTCCCGATAAGAATCTGTAGTTGTGGATCTGGTTATTTCTCAAAGCGGACTCAGCATCCCAGGAAGATGCAAAGAGTATCATAAAGATAGGACAAGGCCAGACAAGGCTAAAAGAAAGAGCACATGGGTTAAACAACCTATTTTTAAATATATGTAATAATTTATGCATAAAAGCACAATGTCTTCTGAATTCAAAACTAAAATTTCATAGAATCATAAAATATCCTGAGTTTGAAGGTTTTTAGATAGAAGAGAATTACCCAAGACAGACTTCAGTATAAGTAGGAGGGCTGAAAATACTAGGAAACTGGCAATGAAAATGTTGTCACAGTCTTTAAAAATGTATCTTCAATTGCTTTTTAACTTGCCTTATTACTGACATATAGAGGGAAAAATTACTAATGTAACATATAGTTGAACTAGATGATATTGAAATTCTCTTCCAGCCTTGATGATTCTGTGATAATAGGGTGGTGATGTGGAAGGAAGAGTGTAAAGATACTTTTTGGCACTTACAGATCTCCCCAGATACTTTGTGCCAATATGAATGCCTTCATTATATAGAAGAATATATAAGGATACACTATATAATAAAAGTGTTTAAAAGGATTCAAAATAACTCCCATGAAAGCAATTTTAAAAAAAATCATCCTCTGATGCACTAATTCTAAACAGTGTGGGTTTTTTTTTTTCATGCTTTTGGTTATATTCTCAACTGGTGGTGAGATAAACTAGATATATGCAACACAGCTGGGGCTGGGAAAAGTGGCTGCTTCAGTCTTCCTTCATGGCCTTAAATCATCTTTAAGAGCAGCTGGGGATTGTTATGGACCACCAGTGCCTTGACAAAACCCTAGAAATACTTAAGAATTGGGAGAATACCTGCCTGCTGCATCATGGACAGGGAGTGAATCTATTCTATACCGTGAGTACAGAGGTACAAGCATAATAATATTATTAATATTTAGGAAAAAATCAGTGAGAACTAAGACCAATAATTACTTTGTTTTGTTGGTTGCATTTTTTTAACAAATATTTCAGCAGAATTTCTCCCTTGGTTTTCAGAATACTGCAAGACATAATCAGGCAAGAAGCTTGCTTGCAGAAATAGTTTTGTGCCATTTCTATTCCTTCTAGAAGGAGATTTGGGACATAATTGTGTATGAAAATAAAAGTGAAGGAAGGTGCAAGAATGGAAAGAAATTAATTTCAGTAAATTCAGAAATCTGATATTGTACACATAACATTATGAACTACTTTCTTGGGAACAAGTGAAAGCAAACACAAACTTGATTTGTTCATTCTTGCTGAGAAAATTTTCTTGTGAAATGTTGCCATTTCTCTCGTCTGCTCACACATTGTGTCTCAGTAGCAAGTGAAAAGACCATCAGCCAGCAGAGTAACACTAAGAGCAGAACTTTTGCTGTAACTCAAAAACCTGTTCCTTACACTAGAACACATTTCCAGATTTTGAGGATTAACAATACTGAGTGCACCTTCAGTCAAGCCCAAAAGACATACAACATAAAAGACTGTGCACATAACTGAACTCCCAAATCTAACGTGTGCCTCAGAATGTACTGTGTGAAAGGCATCACACAACTTAAAGGCAGGGTTTAAGAGAGAAAAAAGATATCCTTTTAATCTCAGTAATAACAGCAATTAATGAGTCCTCATAAAAACTCTGCTGTGCTGTTATGCCTGTATAAACACTGGTAGGGAAGGCTGTTGAACTATTCAGCACGTTATTTTGTAGTGTGTTATTTTGCTTCCTTTTGCTTCATCTGTATGTTCACCTCCCTTTTGTGTTTCCATACTCTTACAAGACTTTAAATATACATTTTAAAGATGGAAGGGGCCAAGTTGTTGATGGTTTTGGGACATTTAGAGCTCTTGGACAAAGCCCAGAAGTCTTGGCCTCAGCTGTTTTTGGACTGCAAATAATAAACTGAAATGATCCTACTTTTGACTGGTTTTTATACTTTCAAACAAGTAAAGCTCTGGGTTTTTTTGCAGGTCTCAAACAACATAAGTGGGAGATGTAGTATGGCCTTTAGTGCTTTCAGGAAGACATTTTGTTTGCTCTTTGGACACAGTGATGAAAAAGGTCTAGAAAGTGCCCACAATGTCAAAGGACTAAGTTATGGTTATCACACCTGCTTCAAAAGCAGCCAGGGTTGTGATGCAGGTGGTTCAAAGTATCTCAGAATTTACTGGCTCTTAAAAACTACAGCTCAGTTTGGAACTATTTTTTGTTAAATGACATACCCAGAAAGCTCAATTTCCCAGCCCAAGGATCCTTTCTCCCTCATACACACCACTCACACACAGCTCCAAGAGCACCTTTCTTTTCATCCTCTCAAACTGCAGCATGGAAGTTCCTTTCCTCGATCCTTAGCTACCTCTCCAGTCCCACACTGCCTTAAATTAGACTAGCACCATATCCTTAGAAACAGCACAGGAAAACAGAAGGTTGCAGTGTGTTTAACTAAGAAAAGTGGTGAAAATTAGAGTTAATTAAGAGAATTTTTTTCTAAGACCAGCAAGCAATGTGCAGGGGAAAATTAACAGCCTCTTTATTATCTGTTTATTATTTAATGTATTTTCTGTTGTAAGACAGCTTACAACAAGAAAACACAATTTTAAAATCACAGGCCATTCACTCAGTTGACGCAAACTGGCACAATACCATTAAAGCCACTGAAGGTGTTCAGATTAGTATAAATTGAAGGTAGTGAATTATTGCACAGCTATCACAATAATCTTTCTTCATGAAAATACAAAATATTCTTTTCAGTAGTTAGTATAACGTGCTTCTCACTATACTGCCTATTTTCTGTGCTACAGTCACTGTGACATTACGCACTGCCCAAGAAAGCTATTTCGGTCACCACTTTAGGTCCTTGTAGTTCCTGTGTGAAGGTCATTTTTTAGTGGTCTTACAGGCAGGCTCATTAAAAATAAAGTTTATGAGCCGAGAGATAGTGAAATGAAGCAGCTGTTAAACTGACACTTCAGTTGTCAGCCCAGCCCCTATCTGCCTGCACTCTATGGCTGCAAACTTGAAAAATTACTGAAATGTTTAACTGGACTTTGACTCAGGGTCCAAATGCCTTTGTCCCCCGATTTATCAGAAAGTGTGATATAGTAAAAATGCCTCTTTACAAAGTCAGATCTCATAGGCTGTCAGCATTGGAATACAATTTATTACTGCGTAGTAATTACTGCAAACTTAACAGCTAGATGTGGTTTAAAAGGACAGAAAACAATGAACCCTCAAGAAACCTATAAAACACTGAAAAGAATTATTAATTTGAAGAGTAACTACACCATCAACCATTTCTCATTATTTTTTAAAGATGATGTTGGATTCATGGCCAGGTATTACTAATGATGTCATTAATGCATTTTATGGTAGGGGGAACTATAAGAACCCAAATTAGTAAGCCTTACATAGAAGTGAGGAAAGATCATTTGAAAGAAAAATACATCCTAAAATTGCTCATAATCTGCAAACCACTTTGCTTTTCAACTTCGGAATTCAAGAATAATATTTTGCAAAATATAGTGCTCTTTAAATGTAGAAATTGTAAGAATATTCACACCCCACCTGTCATGTGATGTCATTGTAAGAATGTTGTTCATATTTGACAAAATTTTTGTTACAGACTGGTTTTTTTCTGATATTCAATAGATAGTCCTTTAACTGTCTTGACACAGACCTTTATTATCCCTTAATATATTAAATTATTTGCAATTTATTTGTCTATTTTCAGGCTGTTTCAGTGTTTGAGAACATAATTTCATCCATCTTTTAAAAGAAACAGAGTAAGTTCTATACATCTTCAGGTATGCATTCAAATATTTATAACCTAATGTCATGCAAGAGATATTTTCTATATATTCAGTATTTTATGAAGGACATGGCTCAAGCAATACAAAGTAATTTTCCACTTTGCCATCAGTGAAATTAGTTAGTAATCTCAATTTCAATCATGATAACACACTATTAAATAAACATTTTGTACACATAAAAAGGCAATCATATATTTCCTTTGTGTACAGCAGAAACGGGAGAAAGTAATTTGTATACGTTGTGTCAAGGAAGATTAAGGATATAAATTAAGGAAAAATTTGCAACTGTAAAGGGAAGGATGTACAGTTTACCTGAACAGACTATGCAGACTTCCATACTGGAGGCCTTAATAACAGCCAAGAAAAATAAAAAGCTGGAATAAAACATGTAGAGCTGGTTCTGATAGGACACAAGTTTGGGATGGATGATTTCATTAATTTCCTCTCAGTTCTGTAATTCTGTAACACATCCTTGCAGATGCTCTGAAACCCCAACTAATTTATCCCAACCAGAAAAGTCAACACTTAAGGAGTGCCCTGAAATCGAACTTTAGCCTTCCTGCTTTTATACAACCATGGTGTGCAATCTTCTGAACCAAGTTTTTGCAGAAATTGTGCTTCAATCTGTGCCTCTGTGCACTCAGCTGAAACTACTACAACCCAATGCTTTAAAGAACTTCTTCAAAATGTATATAGATTAAAAAAAGATAGGATTATTTCATTATATCAAAACAGTCGTTCCACTGTCATATACTTCCAAATATTTTTAAGCAAATTTTTCCTTAAAATAGGGATTTGGCTTCAGAGAAAAGAAGGTGGATTAATTACACAGAATCCTTTGCTGTTTTAGACATTAATCTCAAGCCAAATGAATATCTGCACAGATGAAATTGCATGTGCTTTCCCTTATGTGATCAGGTTTTTAGAAGAACCTTTGAAAAAAAAATCTAGTATGTGTGGAGGTCAAAAATGTTTTTAGAAGAATGTGAACAGCTCAGAGAAATGCTCCAGTCTTTCTGTACCTTTTTTTCCCTTCCCTCTTTTACAAGAAGGCTCCTACTATGTTGTTCAAGAGATTTTTTTACCACTTTAGCCCATTACACAATTCCTTTTTTTTATCAAAATCATTATCATCATCATCATCATCAATATTGTCAATTCCAATTCTTGAGATATAGGCACTTAATAGGTAACAGAGAGAAACTAATTATACATTTTCAGGATTTTGATTTGTGGATGGATCCAACAAAACATTTTAATGGACATTTTGAATAGATAAGACTGCTCTCAGTAGAATACCAAATGAGTCTCAGGATTAGGAATGAATAATCATAGAACAGATCCTTTTTTTTTCTTACACTTATTTTTGTGTTTGTTGATCAGGGCTTGTATTATTATTTTATTAAGTACTGCTTTTAAATGTTCCAATTATCTGTGATTAAATCCTGCTCACGTTGGCATGTTGTGTGAGAGATCTTGTTGTTGTTATTGTTGTTTCTGTTTTTAACCAGAGGCCATGTCTTCAAGATTTGTGTTATCTGTGTATAATGCAACCTGACAAGAGCAAGAGTTGAGAGGAAAAAGAGAATGACGACTCTGAGAGCGTTGTTTTAATTTTATGACAGACATAACATTGCTTGGGGTAAAGTCTCCTGGTTCTCCATACTGACTGAATGGCTCAGGGTACAGGTCACAAAGGGATGTACTAAAAATGAGTTGTCTTTCATTTTTTATGCTACATGGTCATGCTTGTAAGTATATGTCTCTAAACCATAAAGCTCTGATAAATGCTGCAATTGAAATGCTTATTTGATTTTAACCAATTTCTATACTTATTTCATTTTGCTTCTAAGCAGTCATTTCTATGACACTCACTTTTATTTGCAGGACAAACCAAGAAGTTGTTTTCAAGGAAATGAGCATTATTTGGGAGCCCTAATTTCAGCATGAGTGTGCTACATAAAGTAATAGGCAAGAGAAAAATCCTTTGATCCTCATGTAGTTAATAAACCATGGTGTGGGAATGCAGCAAATGAAGTAGTGGACAAAAAGCACGGGAATGACTGTAAGATGCTGTGACCACCTCTTTGTCTCCTGCCGCCAGCTCTTGCAGTCATTTCACAGCTAGTTCCACCTCAGTTGGAGTGAAGGTTCTAGCAGTTCTGACTTCAGAACTTTAAGGTAAAATTAGATTAAATCTTTCTTTATCGAGCTTTTAAATGGCTTTTTATTGTTTTATCTCTGGCCATACCCTTTATCATCTGTGGCTGCAGTGTTGGTTGGTTGGTTGGTTGGGAATATCAGTGTGATCAGGGAACACTCAGCTGCTCGCTACTGCAGAAGACACAGCAGCAGTAGCAGCAAACACAGGAACAAATTTCATTTAACACACACATTAATCTTTTGTAAATGTGTGTGTTCCAGACATGGAAAAATTATTATGAACCTTGAAATGATAGTAGGGACTTTTCTTTGAATTCAACAAGTAGGATTGGCTGTCTATTAAAAAACAGATTTTCAAAAGCAGAAAGGAAGAAAAGGAACTCTTCAGGTTGAATAAAGTTGTGATGTGCTTGTGCAGAGAAGCAGAAAATTGTTTTCTCCTACTGTATAGCATCTCTAAGATTGAGGTGCATGTATGTTGGCAAGATCACAGAATCATAGAATTATTTATTATTTAGAAATATATAGGTTGGAAAGAACCATTAATATCATTGAATCCAACTGTTACCTCAGCACTGCTAACTCCACCACTAAACCATGTCCCCAAGTGCCACACCTATATGTCTTTTGAATACCTCCAGGCTTTGAGGCTTGACAATCTTTTCCAGGAAGAACTTTTCCTAATATCTAGTCTAAAGCTTCCCTGGTGCAACTTGAGGTCATTTCCTCTTATCCTCTCACTTTTTACCTGGGAGAAGAGACCTCCTTTCAGGTAGTTGTAGAGTGCCCTCACCATCAAGTCAACAGTGATACCAAAGTCATTAGCTTTTTTTCCCTGAAGTTTTAATCTTCTCCTGTGTAGAATGGGAAAATGTTAGTGAGGCAGAAGAAAACTCACAGTCTCTTGATCAGTTACACTCTGATGAGAGAAAAGTTTGTTATCCTCCAGACAAGGTAACGGAAGTGGCCTTACAAGGGAACTGAGGAAAGGAAAGCACCTGCCTATCAAAAGCTGTGAAGATGAAGAGGAATAGCTGGCATATATCAACGAAAGTGTAGACTGAAGAAGAACAAAAATGTTGTTTTTGAGGCCCCTGCATTCAAATCTATAAAACTAAGCCTGGCTGCTTTGCTCTGCAGCTATATAAAAAGAAATGAAGCACTAAAAAGAAAAAAAAAAAAAAAAGGAGCAGTAATTTTTTTAGGAGGAAGCCTTTCATTCCCCAGAGTACAGCAGTCATTTCAGTGAGGAGTACATGGACAGGCTGATACGCTGCCCTTGTAATATAATTTGGAAAAACAAAATCATCTCTAATGAGCTGCAGCTGAGCAAATCATTATTCACCTCAAAGCTCTTTTTTATCAAATTATATTTTAGCCGAGCACTTGCAAAATTGTGAATAACGCTGCTGTGGAAAAAGTTGACACAAAATTATAGTATGAGCAGAAGCAGCAGAAATGCATTTTTATGGCTATATTATAAGTTTGGTATGTAAAGATTCACCTGCGTAAGTTCCCATGCTCCTTTGTAAGTGCTAATATTTTGACATTAGTGTGATAATTCATATGTAGATTTTTTCCTTCCTAACTCTCAAGAGTTAAGAAATATTTTAGTTTTCCAACTTTCTGATAAAAAGCAGCCCATTTTGCATGAATGCATGTTACATTAGGTGTTACATCACTCAAAGTGGCACTGTGTTCTGGGACCTCCAACATAGGTAGGGCATAGAACTGTTGGAGTGAGTCCAGAGAAGGATGGAGATAATCAGAGAGATGGACCACGACTCCTATGAGAAATGGCTGAGAGAGTTGGAATTATTCATCTGGGGAGAAGGCTCCAGAAAGATCTTACTGTAGCCTTCCAGTACCTTTTTACAAGACCATGTAGTGACAGGACAAAAGGGGAATGGCTTCAAAGTGCAAGAGGCTAGATTTAGATTAGATTTTAGGGAGAAATTCTTTACTGTGAATGTGGTGAGGCCCTGGAACCAGTTGCCTGGAGAAGCTGTGTGTTCCCTGTCCCTGGAGGTGTTCAAGGCCAGGTTGGATGGGGTGTTGAGGGACCTGATCTTCTAAGATGTGCCCTGCCTATGGCAGAGGAAATAGAACTAGATGTTTTTTAAGATCCTTTTCAACTCAAACCACTGTATGATTACTGCCTAATTTTTATCAGAGCAATTAAATACAGAATTTCATTGTCCAGGCTAGAAAACCATGCTACACAGGTTTATAAAGTATCGGTATTAGCAGAGATTTTCTGATACTATTGGAGATGTCTTTCAGGAACAAAGTTTCTTGCTAACAGGCTTTAGTCTTCATCATTATTTATGAGTGTAGTTCAAATCTCTTCCAAACTAGAGCATCCAAAAGAAATGTAGAGGAAAACTCACTTTAGGCAAAAGGGCTATTTCAGTGTGTGGTAAGACAATAATACATTTACTAATACTTTTCTAAGCCAATCCCTCACATTTTTTTTTTAATTCAATAAATCCTATTGCTTAGTATGAATGCATAAAAGAGTAGAAAATAGAAATAACCTGTGTATTCAGGTATTTCCTCAATTTTTACAAAATCAATTTCTAATGCTCCATGGTGAGATTTTATGTATTCATGGTTTTCATTAAAAATGGTCAGAAAAGCTTCAATATTCAGTTCCTAAAAAACTCATAAAATGTGAAATCTCACTGTTCTTCCACACCTAACTCTTTTATTCTCATATTAATTTTATTTTTTTTTTTCATTAGCCCCATTCATCTTTTCTTTCCTGGATTTTAGATTTTGGACAATTGGGGATGAGGTGAGTGGTTTCTTGTTTCAGTTTTGTTTTGTTTATTTTGCTGTGTTTTTTCTATTTCAGGTGGCTATTATCCATAGAATGTATTAAGAATAGATGAAGAATTCCTTATGTATGCTCCTTGCAAGCATGATAATGTAGATTACTCCTAATTCTGAGTTTTTGCTTCTTCCTCTTATTGCTTGTACCATACCAAATTCGATAGGCTTCAAGAGCATATGAAAGCAAAACATACTCTTACTTGAGGCATTTCAGTGTTTTTTGGTTTTCTTGGATACCATGTGAAGTAGGCCTGTGAGGCCCTAATTGCTGATTTTATTCTTGGTCCGGCAGTCACTCATAATCATAGTACAAACAAATTTCTAAGTCTCGGGAAAGATTTACCCTGTTTATCCAAATAAATTAAAAAAACCCCTCAAACCACACCTCAGAAGACACTAGTCCAGGCTAGCCAAGTACTGGGTAAAGTAGACAATTTTGTGTAAAATAATTAGGCACATCATTTTCTGGTTCCAGATCAAAAGATGATAATGAGCAATGAGGAACATTCTTCATAATATTATACAGACTATGTTTGGGTCATTAGATCTAATCTGCCTTTCTACATATAACAGTCCATTAGGCTAGCAACAGATACACTCTAAAGAGATTAAAGTATGTATGCTAGTTAGACTGAAGTAGTTCAGTTTTCAGAAAATGAAACTATATGCCAAGGGTAGAAAGAGAGAACAGCCTTCAGCAAGGTCCATAACTTCTGCTACAGCAGTAATTGATTTGGTAAAATGGTCTGAAAACCCAAATTATGTCTATCCTACAAAAGAGAAAAATCCTCCAAATTTTGAGAATTTAATATGGAATTAAAGAAAGGAAGGAAATTTTCCTCGCTATTAACAAAACTGTGGTGATCACTATGTGATTAAGAATTTCCAGAAGGAACTGAAGAAAGGATATCCTCTGCAACTAGAGTTTATTAAACCTTATGAGTTTACTTCATCTCTATCCACAATAAAAAAGACACTTGGAAGAATTTCTTGTTGCAATCTCCTTTTTCTCAAGAACACGTTTAACAAATTGCACATAATTTGCCAAAATATTCTCAGCTACAATGACTGGTAAGAGACTCAAGACACTGTGCTTGACTAAGAACATTTTCTTAATGCAAAGCTGCAGACACTGCAAACACATTAGGACAATGCAAGAAAACCAGAAAAAAGTCTGGTATATGATCTATGATGTTTCATTTTCTGCTCATCAAGTCATTGCTTGATGCTCTAGGTTATATTCCAGGAAACAAAGTGTACCTATTTATTACTCTGAATTTTCCACTTATAGTGCTTTAGGAAGAGTAATCATAATTAGGTTCTTTAAATATTATTATTAGAGCTAAGCAAATAATTTTCTAAAGGTTTATTTTGTGGATTTGGGCATTTTTGTCCCTTAATATGTTCAGTGAATAAATTTTCTTATTAGTCAACCAGCTGTATAAGCTGGTCAAACAGTATTTGTTGAATTCATTTGATGATTGATTTGTATCAAATGTAGGATAAAGTGTTCATGAATAATTGGTTCTGTTATTGAAAGAGATCTAATTATCATCCCTAGCTTTAAAAGGAACCTGTACTCCATAGTGCACAAGGCAAAATAAACTAACAAAAGTACATTTTGTACTAAGGCTGTACATTTGTAGCACCGCTGACATGCATAATTCTCTTAACTGCTTTTCCTCAAACTCCCATCGTGTAGGACATGATGCCCTTGAAAGACATAAACTGAGTGTAGATCTCCACAAGTCAAACCATCTCCCTCTACTATTTCATCATGTTCAAGTGCATAGTCTCTTTAGAGGCCCTGTGGTTGCTTTATTTTTACTATGCCAGGTATTTTCTAAGTTGTCCCATGGAGATGCAGGAACATTAAGTAGGAAGAGTGGCTAGGCACTGATTCAGAAGGCTTGATATAAATTTCTTGCTTAAGTGGTCTCAGTTCTCCATCAACGAAATATGGAGATGTAGCACAGACTCATCACAAAAATATATTGAGGAGACATATTAATTTAAGACTGGGAATTATTCTGAAACTGTTGCAATAGAATATTAAGCATAATATTGAAATATGTATCAAAAATAGTCCAGACAATGTAACTCAACCTCATTTTCCTCTGAGGTACCATAACCTACATCTGAAGTGCCAGGGCATGCAGTAGAGGCAGGATGTCTGCCTGGCACATTTTCTAAGTGACTGAAAAAAGCCATGTTATTCATGGTGCTGGGGATTATGAGCAAAGTATATTATCTTTAGCATTATGGGTGTATTTTTAGTTTAATGACTCTCCATCTTTACAAATAGACTTTCAAATGGATTTTAAGATTAAAATATGGTGCCATTCTAGGATGATTTACAGAGCTACCATGTTGGTCTTAGTAAAAGTCTTGAGTCAAGCTGAAGAACACACAGCACTAGCTGGATTTCAGCTTCTTTAACACTGCTTAATGAGGGTCAAAATTTGTCCCATATCAATTTCAGGTGAGTAATAGAGAAAACTGTAAAAATACAAGAAGCTTTGTGCATGAAGCAGTGACTTTACAGTAGTTACATACAGTAAGGAAACAGGGGTCAATCACCTGTTATTATGTGGTAAAATTCTACACTATATATAGCAAAGAATTGTGGTTTCCTCACATTAAATTCTCTATCCCTCCTCTGTCCCAGAAAATCATGTTTTTATTTCCTGCTGACAATGGCCTCTCTGCTCTGCTATCCTCTAAAGGATGGTAGACATTGTTTGGGAGAGTGCTCACTGGTATGGTCTGAAATGGTCAGGGAGCATGCTAACACATACCCAGTTAAACAGTGCAGATGACTACAAGGATGGATTTTAAGCTGAAGTTAATTTATTATTATAACTATAAGCTTCCAGTTCAGCACCTGTGTAGCCAGGTTAGCAGGGTCTATGGCCAAGGAAATCTTCTCTGGCTCCCATCATACTGAACACTTTTCTTTAGATAATGTTTTCTTAGGTACAGCATCATGTGAATTCTACTATGTGATTTCTGGTTCTAGATCATATGGAGCTTGTTGGGAGGGCAAAAGACAGAGACTTGTCTGCATTCTATGTTTTAATGTATTAAATATTGTATTTATGTATATCAACTGCTTTACATACTTCAGGAACTTTTTTTTTTTCCAGACTGTGCATCTAATTTTCTTTCATATATTTCAGATAATAAATGAAAGGGATTCAGCTCAGATTTTTTGGGAATAGTCAGAGTGATACCCCCCCTCTATTCGTGGTCTGAGTTGGTTAAATAACTTTATTGGTAAGTTAAGCGCACTGAGACAACTCATAAATGCTTTCATAAGTGCACATATTTATTATAGCAACACCGTCTGTCAGCAGCTTCCTTATAAAGCCATATTTTCAGGGATTTAGGGAACTGACATATGTATCGTGGGGGGACAAGCCTACATTTGCAGGGCAATGACCTTATAGGTCTTTACCTCTGTTTTCTCTGATTCTTTAAATATGCTGCGTTGTTCACTTGGAGAAGCAGAAAGATGTAAGGCAGACCAATTTTCTTTGTGAACAGCTCCCAAGTGTAAAAGAAGTCCATTTTTCTTCTTTAATTTGTATGCACATCGGCATAAATTTAAATTTTATTTAAATTTTAAATTTTTAAATTTTGTGCAGCAAAAAGATATGTTTAGGTGCTTGTATAACTTTAAAGAAGCATTACCTATTTTAAAATGTTCTTTGGCAGAAAGAATATATCACAGAGTAATTTAATCATAATTAATATTTCCAAAAAGGAAATATAGAAAGAAAAATATGCTCTTGGTTAGAAATGTCTTCTTTTGTTCAACAAGTCAGACTTGTGGCTCTTGAAAAATTACCAGTGCCTATCAAAGCCAGGTAAGTCAAACCACTGAATAGCATGAAAAAGCATTTTGCACAGTTTGAGTTGCTACCTAGCATAGACATAAAAAATGAAATTTTTGCAGCAGAATACAAAAATTATTAAATGCAAAAGTATTACAGCCAACTTAATGTGTTTTTGAGCATGAACACTAAAGGGAGAGATGAATACGCAGGCGGCTGTGTAAAATAGAAGCTTCTGTGTAGTGGGGAAAATTCCTTTGACAATCTATTCCGTCCTATTTTTAAAATAATTCTTGTTTGGCCTACCCTGAAACTGAATCCCGGGCCTCAAATAAATTGGGTCTAATGAAACAGAAATGCAGCTCAAAGGAATTAATCAAAATCTCCTCTAAGTAGGAATACAGATTTGAAGAACGGAAACCAGGCTAGTGCTTTTCAAGCCACCAAAGAATTTTAAACATTTCACAGAAGTGTTGCACTTGGTTGAGAAGCTGGGAAGTTATGAAGCACAGAGCTGCATTGGTGTGCCTCTGCTGAATGATAAACGGAGTACTGGCCTTTGGAAAAGGATGCAGAGTAATAAGAATGTCAGTAGAATATATCATGCAGGGAAAACCCATTGTCCATGAGAATCTTCAAAGGCTCATTTCCCACTACAGTATTAACCCGGCTGAATGCTTCAGCTAAGGGACATAGAAGGTAACTAATATACCTAACATATACCATGGTAACATATTTATAAAGCAATATACATAATGTATTACATCTATTCATGTAAACATGTTTAGGCAGTACATAATTGTGTAATGCCTATGCTATGCAAAGAAACCTTTTGTTAGGCTTTTTGAAAAAAAACCCCACATAGCATTTCTTCATCTAGAGTTACTTTACCTTCTCCAAGACACTGAAATAGATTTACCCTATAATCATTTCCTATTGTTACATTCAAAGATGAAGTTCTAATTTTGACAGCAAAAAGAAATATTCTTGGCTTCCTAGTCAGCAGTTAAAGAATTTACAGTATTAAAAAATTTTCAGCAAGTTGCTCTTCCAGTAAATCTCATTTATTCACATCTCATTTTCTAATAAACTAAAATATGTCTTGCCTCTGACCCCTATAAAAATTTCATGCAGTGGACATGAAAGAAGGGAATCTGATTAATTTTTCCACTTCTGCAGTAAGACAAGGCTTATTTCACAAACACCAGCATTATAATATCAAGATCAAAATAATATCCATTACAATAATTATTCTTTCTCTGATCTGTTTTCCTCTTGGTATTGCTTAAGAGAAACCTGAGAGTAAATAAGTAAGTTTCTTTTTATGCCAGTGATTAGCAATGAATAAACAGAGCAAGTACTAAAGCTGACTTTGCACCTACTGAATGCTGCAAGTGTNAGAGCAGCGTCTGCTAGTGGTGCCTGTAAGACACAAAGAAGACAGAAAATATTTATGTAAGTGAGCAACCGGAAAGAATAAACCTTATTTAATCTATATGCCATGCTATTTTAAAGGCACACAGAGAAACAATTTCAGGCAATGATCATCAGTATATAGAGAGCAGTATAAGATCCTGGAACACATTTCAATGTTTACTTGATTGCTTTTCAGCAGTGTTTTCTTAATGAAAAAGATTTTTATGTTTTCCCTCATTTTCATCGCTTTGCCTGATAGATTCAGTCAAACTGGTTTCTTGTCAGCTTTTTCTCTGTGGCTGTAATGTTCATACGTATATGTATACATATGTATATATATAAATATATGTACACACACCACAGACCAACGCGTATATGTAAGCTGTAAGAGACAGCATACATACATGTGTATATTTGCATGCATACGCATAAGTAAATATGTGAGATTTATATAAATATATTCACATATATGCATATTTATATGAGTCTAATAATTTATTGAGGACACAAAGCAAAATATTTCTCCCCTTTTTTATCATGGTAAGATTTTAAAGCAGTACTGTACCTGTGGCATTAAGAGGACATCGATTGAATGCCATGTCCCCAGCTGGGGTCCTTTTCCACACCATTGACATCAAGTAGTCTTCAGGACATATTTCATAAGGCGCTGTCATTTATAAATGAGAATTTAAATAGAAACATTAACATAGTTTATATCAGAAAAATAAGTGTTCAGTTTCATCCTTTTTCCCCGAGATATGTATGTTTACATAACTTGGCTTAATTTTAAGTTTGAAGTACAAAAATGAGAAGCCTGAAATTTTGCATATCTATCTTTGTGATGGTATTTATTTCATAAAACCTCTGGCTTTATTCTCCCCAGCAAGCAAGCAAACACATTTTAGGTTGTACTTACAACGTTAATAGGTTTGAATCTTTCCTTCTTGCTCTATTTTGATCAATATCACTAAGAAATGATCAGAAGACGATGAAACTTAAACTGTGATAAGTTATAATGCTATTCTTGAACTAAAATTTGTAAAGATTTTTCTAAAATTGAATCTTTATGTGAAAGAATCACTTCTGAAATGACAGTTGAAACATTAAGTGTGCTAAAGGTGCTAAATTCTGACGGTTATTATAAAATCAGGTTATTTCTTTGAAATGTGTTTCAGTACAAGTTGGTAATTAAGAAAGTATAGTCAATAATGTGAGACTGAGTGTCTATAAAGCAAAATAACCTTTTACTGGTTATTGCAATACCATTTAACGGGAAAAAATATTGTCACTATTTTGTAGTAACTGAACTGCATGAGGAAAAATAAACTTCAGCAAATGCTTCATGTTTTATTTTCAGATGGTCACAACTACAGATTCCTTTTGCTCTTTATATGTTAGTGTAGATTCCATTTTATGATTTTGGAGTAAATTAGATTAGCACAGAAAACATCTGGCTGAAGTCATCTCCCAACTCACATCACTGACATATTAGTTACTGAAATCTAATTCACTCCAAGCTCAGCAGAGAAAATCAGGAATTGTTTATTATTATATGTATTTCCAGAAAAAAAAAAAAGTAACCCTGCTGTATTACAGCAAAGTGGTTACGAAACAAGAAAAAGAAAAGAGAAAGGAAATTCATTCTAGCAGATGGTGTGATAAGGCAGAAAGCAATTCAGTGATTCACTCATGGTTGCATGGGAAATCTCTAGCAGAGGCAGGAACAGACTACAGATTTCTCCCATCCCATTATCTAACCCATAAAATCGTCCATCTTCCCTGTTTTGTACTTCTGCTGACGGAAGTGTGAGCAAGGGAACTGAGTAGACTTTTGCACAAAGCTGTACCCTCTCTTTCTAGAGGACAAAGAATACCTAGCAGATGGCTCAGTAATACTAATATGAATCACAGTTGGGCAGAAAAATTGCTTGCTAAATTTGCCTCACCATCAGCATTCCTGAATCGTAAATCAAGACAGTTGGTGCTGCTAAAAAATCAAGAGATCCATTAATGGCAAAACCCAAAGAAAGTCAGTTATATTCATAATCTAGAATACTAACCCCGCTTCAGATATGCCCACTGAGTGAATTCATCAGGACAGTGTTACACTGGGAAAAACCAGATTTTGATAAACATAAGCCATCTGGTGACATAAGCAAAAGCAATTACCATTCTATGATGACCTTATAAACAAAAGAAATGTTCTGTTTTGAGGAGCGTAAATTAACATAATAAGGAGGTAATATTATAAATTACATAAATTTGCTAGAGCTTAGAGCTCTCTGAGAACTATATTTGTTATGCAGCTGTGGCCATTTCAAATGTGTTGTGTTCACTAATCACCACTTTAGGTGCTGATTCTCAGAACTAAAACTCTTCTTCCTTCCACGCATTGAATGTTAAATGTGAGTTCTTTTCTGGAAAAAAATACATACATGCATCCATATGCACACTTAAAAACACCATATTTTTTCTTTTACATTAGTAAGACACAGGTAATATCAGAGATTTCCCATGTATTTGGAAGGGTACTAGTGTGCTTTTGAACTAAATTTTTCAGAACTCAAGATTATATTGAAACTTCAACCGAGTGCCAGAGATAAACAGAGATGCACTTATGTGTTGTGTTCAAAGTAAAAGACACTCCCAAGGCCTATAGTTATCAGGAAAGAGGTGTGGGAGCAGCTGGAACTTGGGAGAAGTTTCACTTAGCCCAGGCAAAGACCTTTTCTTGGTCTCTGGCTGACTCTTGGATTTTAATGGATCAAGGAGTGCTGCAGATAAAAACAAGTTCCTTCCTCCCAAAGCTAAAACCTATCTGGCAGAGCTTACTCATCAGGCATCCACCCACATTAAAGCATCTGTGAGGCTGCAATCCATGTCACTCATGGAGGCATTATAGTCACACTGGAGTGGTACCATATCTGAGTTTAAAAGCCCTGTTGATCCTGCTGGCTCTTGTCAGGACCAGTTGAAGTATTTCTGTAACTATGGCACAATTAATTCATAACACACCCACAGATAAATATGAGTTTTCTGTACAAAATCATAGAGGACTACTAGAATTTAGAAACAAATATCAAATACTGAGGTAAAATTTGCTATCATTGGCAAATAAAAGGCAGGCCTCTTTCACTCATGATGTGAATCAGCAGCATCTTCCCACACAGAGCATGCATTCAAATATAACACCTTACACCGTTGTGATGATAGGACTGAATTCATCCCACCTAAGCACAGATATTCAACAAAGTTAGTTGTCTAGAAGCACAGTGTTCTTCTGACATTGCTGGAGAGAAGACATGCATCTCCCAGAGGCAATTGACCCAACTGGGATGGGTGGGAGCTCAGTACAACACACAAAGCAAGAGACACACATGCAGCCTCACAGAGCTCACTGTGTACACAGGCAGATAACATGTATGGGAAAGGGTAACAAAAGGGTGAGGCAAGTTAGCCTACGGCACACAGTAGCTCAAATGATGGTAGAACTACATTCCTCTCCTGAATCCTAATTCAATACCCCAAGCAAAATTATTGTAAACAAAGGCAATCAGAAAAAAAGCTTTTGGATGCCTTATAGAATAGTGTTGTAATCAGAGGCAAAAAAAAAAAAAAAAAAACCCAAAAACCCCCAAGGTTTAATTTTATTATGTAGCTGAACATTATTTGAATTATTTGAATCTTCTCCCTTCTCTTACTCTATCTTATATATCTAATACTGCTGTGAAAAAAAGCTTCAACCATCAGTGGGAAATGATCAGCTATTCTTTGGTTGGTGTGCACTCTTGTCTTTCTGTTAACTAACAAGACAGTCTAGCACTGTTTTCAGTTATACTTTGGTCTAAAGTGCTCCTATGTTAGGCTTTATATGACTGAAAATATGTTTATAGGAAAAATACTGAGAATCTTTTTTGAGTAGAATCCACATAAAGCATTAATATTGGAAAAATGTATAGAGTTAATATAGATTTAACTATTAGGGAATTAAGTGCTTCTGGCAACCAATACTGTATTGTTAAAACATGATATATTCTTAAGGCTGTCATAAGAACATCGTCCTATTTTTATAAAAAAAAATTACTGAAGTCTTCTATCCAGTATACTGCTGCACTTTGGTTTTGGTACTCCCATCTCTTCATTTTTACTGACACTTTTGGTGGAAATTGCTTTATTTCTATTACAAATTCTTCTACAAGTTCCCAATCACCTTGCCATGTAACTCCTTATCAGTTGCAATTTCTTTTCGTTATCTAGCTGTCTCCATTATTCTTATGGGACAGACATAGTGTTCATTCATCTTCTGTAAGTTTTCTGCCATGACTCCTGAGTGACTAGCTGCTTACCAAATATAGAAGATTTTTTTACTTTCTCTGATTTGTTTCCAATTTTCTGAAGTTATCCTTCACAGAAAAATATTTTGAGTGCAGAGTACTGCTGACCTATTAGCAGTGAGGTTTAACTTTAGACATTTGGGATGCAACAAAGCAGCAATAACTGAACCAAAAAGATCTTCAGATCTTTGTTTTTAATTCCCAGATTATTAAACAATGGAAGGAAAAAGCCAACAGTTTTAAAATTTATAGCTGTGAACAAAAACAAATCACAAACTAAGATACTCAAAATTTGTTCAGAAACCAAGATTTTTGAGAAACCAACTTTCAGATAGTTGTTGCATACAAGTAAAACCTTACAAAGGGAAGGATTTGTAAAACCATGGCTCAGGCCAGAAAAGGACTATGGGAAAGTGACTGCTGAATTAGAGTCCAAAAACAAGTTATATAACCATCTTGTGTTCTTGTATGGTGGTTGGTTGAAACATGTTTGTTATGATTTAAAAGTAAGTGACTGATAGCTGGTTAATGGCTTAAAAAGGCCAGGTTTGTGGAATAAAGCAGCTCTCCTTTGCACCTGCCTGGGGACTCTGTGTCACTTCAGACCCTCAGCTCACAGACTGTACTTCTGAGTCTGCCTCTCTTAATGCTGCTGAAACTAACACAGCCCATGCCCCAGTCATTTGAAGAGAATCACTGTGAAACTATGAAGAAAATTTTGTATAATATTCAGATAATGCAGAACTCAAACTACAAAATGTCCAGGCAAGATTTTCAGTTATCAAGTAAACAGCTTTGCTTGCAAAGCATCTTATTAACATCAGTCACTATAATACAAAAAGGCTCTATTAGCCTTTTGCTTGCACAGTTTAAAGCAGCTATAATTTAACATTTTGTAAGTCTATAAACCTCTGGGTGATACAACCAGGGGCAGCTTCATACTCTTAACAAAATCATTACATGGTTCTACACACCTGAGGATCTTGTTTTATGCAAAGCAATGCTAATACATGAAAAAGGATCAACCTTTTGGTTTCTTACATTTTTCAACTGCTTACACAGAACAAAAAAAGATGAGACAAAAATAGCTTTTCTGAGCTATTTAAGGGCTAAGAAGAAATGCATGCACATTATGAAATTCGCTTATACTTTGAACAACTCTGTATAGTACCTCCCAATTTTACTTCTTGTTTATAGAAGGTAAATCTGTATATATTTTTATAAAATTTTGGTAAATTATCCACTCTCTACATTTAAATCTGAGACTCTTCAGTAGATGTCAGACTAGAGGCAAATAAATCTGTAATTCATGTCTAATGGTTTGCACAAGCATAGCTTGTTAAAAGGTGCTTTAGGTTATAGTTTCTATAAGCACACTAAATGTAATCTGGAATTAATCAAGTAAATAAATAAATTCACCAAATGGCAAATAAAGCTCTGTGTGCACTCGATTTGTAAATACATCTGTAAAATATTTTATTAACAGCAGGTGGCAACCTTTGAAAATTGGACAGCAGCAGTATGGTTTTACTTTTAAATATACAAATGCAAATTATTTCAAGAATGGTTTTATAAGCAGCATCTAGTTCATCTGACTGCTTATTGAGAAGATTCATATTAATCTTCTATTAGTGTTGTGTTTTTATAGACTAAGTCTGCATTACCTGTGGAAATTAGTTTGCTTAGGAATCCAATGCAAATACTATTTTGTACTGCTTTTCAAATAATGAAATATGTATTAAAATTAAAGAGATCATTTAAAAAGTAAGTTAAATTAACTTCTACAGTATAGTGTTATAACTTTCTAACTACAAACAGTCTTTTTCGTTGTCCTTAGAATGCAATGAGATTAATTGTTCTACTGTACTGCAAATACCTTGAAAACTGTTTTTTGATGGCTGTCAAGGGATAAACATGCTGCCTATTTTGATAACATAAAATTCACGTCTGATAAATTTCTCATTTCCTGACCTAAAGCATCCCTGCCATTTAAGTCCTTCTCTGACTACCAGAGAACACAGCCAGCAAAAATGTCCAGAAGTCAGATTGCTAGATTGATTTTTTGCTGCTTCCTGGCTTGCAGTTCAGATCACATAATTTCCCAAGTGGGTGGCTAAAACATCTTACCCTTTTAACACCTTACTTTTATCTTTCAGCTATCCAACAGTCCATTCTTTTACTTTATGACAATGTGTGTTTACAACAAATACTATCTGATTCACCAGATATTCTTCTTTATTCGTGATATTTGAAGAAGTTCAAAAGTACACTTTTATTAGCTTCTAGTGGGAAAGACAAATCTGTTGGGAGGGCAAAGTAAAAGTGATACAAAGTATATTTAAAAAGTGATATTTAAGCATTATATTAATGCTTAGTAATAGATCTGTCTTTCTTTTAAGATTACTTTCATTTTTATAAAATGTTGTTCATGTATCCATTCATTCATTCTCTACACAACGTTAAGGCTCACCTTATCCCTTATTTTTACTGCACTGGAATTTACCCCAAATGCATTAGAGACGTCTCTTGTACAGTGAATAAAAAGAAATCCCAAATTACAAAACTAGCCCTGATATTCTCAGATACAATGCATTCAAAGAGATTTCCTGTAGCAAATTGTTCATGCTTCAAGTACTATAGGCATTCCTAAGCAGTCAAATTTTTTCATGATAACTATTTTTACTATGCTACTTTGCTTTACTCAAAACACGAGGCGTTGCTCATTTGTCTCATAGGGCTAACTTGCACCTAGCTGCATAAACAGGAATCTACTGAGAAAACCAGCAGTGACTTGTCTAAAGCAAGGCCAGATATGGCTCTTTATGGCTATTACTCTACAGACATTGATCTTGTCTTTCCTAAAGATGGCCATTAATGTAAGCCATATTGTAGTGCAAATAATAACAGCAGTGATATTTTCGTCTCACCAGGACACCTCTGCTCACTGCACCGTCTCACTTCCTCTCCGGTTCCTTCGCACTGCTGCCCGGTCACAGCAGCACCTTGACAGATCCTTATCCGCCTCTCCCAGCCGCCGTCGCAGGATTTGGAACAGCCACTCCAGTGGCCCCACTGGTTCCACTGGCCATTTGCTGTTTGGAAAAATATAATTGCAGTGGTGATGACAGTCATAATGGAGAATTACTCTTTTAAAAATTTTATTTGTATAGTGCTGCTGTACAATAACAATATACATTTACAATATGCCTAAGTACCCTTAAAAGAAACTAAGTAAAAACATTTTTGCATGTGCTATTTTACTATCTTGATTTTTACATGCTCTGACTGAGCAAATGAGGCTTAAAGGTAAGCCCATATAGAAGTAACACACCCTGAAGGCTGCTTTCGTACTGTCAGATGATCATGAAGTAGTCTCGGCATAAAAGGGAATCAGTTAATATTTACTTTCTAGGTTAATGAAAAAACTTAAGTTCTTTGGGCTTCAAAAAGCTGCCTAAAACCGCTGGATGTCCTTCAAACAGCAGTAAAACCAAAAAGCTGATATGCAGCCTTCATGCAGCCTTTCAGGGCACATTCTTCGCTTTTTCCATCATCAAGTAAATAAGAATGAAGCCCCAGGATTCATAGAATCACAGAACCGTTAGGGTTGGAGGGGTCACCGAGAACAAGTGACACGGGAACACCTCCAGGTGGGATTTGAATGTCTCCAGAGAGGGAGACTCCACAACCTCCCTGGGCAGGCTGTTCAGTAAAGAAGCTCTTACTCGCGTTAACATGAAACTTCTTGTGTTGTAGTTAATGACTTTTGTTTCAGGCTCCCGGTGGGTGCGGCTGCCCCGGCCCTTGCAGCCTGCTGGGGCCAGCCCGCCCCGCACGCCCCACTGTGACTCGGCCGCTGCCGGGCCGGGGCCGCTGGTTACTCACCGGTGCACTCGGGGTTGTAGCACTCCCGGCTCTCAGCCCAGGGCCCTCTGCACTCGGAGCCGCCGTGGGCAGCCGCCGTGCACTGCCTGCTGCGCTGCTGGGTGCCATTGGAGCAGGTCACTGAGCACTGGCTCCACGAGCTCCACTCCTGCCACTGTCCGTCCACTGCCGCGGCGGCCACAAAAGAGATGGACACAGCAGAGTTACCAGCGGAGCCAGGCAGGTGACCGCAGCCCCCACCTCGGGCTGGGCCCGGCCTGGCTTCTTATGGCAACCAAATACAGAAACCAATGTTATGAGCTGCTTTAAACTAATATAAAACTATTTTCCTTTTTCTTCAAGTAAAGCATGTCCCATCACCTCTATTTGTACACTGATATAAAAAGGATAAATAATGATATTGGTGACATACCGTTTGAAGTGCCTTATTAAAAACAAAGCCTTATGAAAAAGACTGGTCTTTTTAGGCAAAAGTGAGGGCCATTCTTGTATCATGTAAATAAACCCTCAGCCGTCTAAAGTTATTTATAAGAGCTGCAGTGCTTGTTTAGATAGGTCAGACTATAGTTATTGGTCCTGACGGTGAAACTAGGTGTCTTTAGTTGAACAGGAAAAAGAAAAGGGGAGTTACCACTTTGCCTCAAATACAGTCTCTCTTCTCTGTATTCACAATGCTTTCCTTTTCCTTTTCCTTTTCCTTTTCCTTTTCCCTTTCCTTTTCCTTTTCCTTTTCCTTTTCCTTTTCCTTTTCCTTTTCCTTTTCCTTTTCCTTTTCCTTTTCTTTCCACCTTATCAGATCTGGTGTTGTGTTTGCATATTGTATAATCTTGTTCCTGAATTTTTCAAGTTAAAAGTCTAAACAAAATGGAAATGGTGGAAATGGCTCTGTATTTAGTAATTTGTATTAGCCCATACACTTGAGTTTGGATGAATATTTTCCTGTGTAAAGGTTAATGACTGTTATTAATAATCTTGTATATCAGAAGGCTTCTTGAGGTAAACGAAAATATTAAAAACCAAGATAATGAAAAACATAAAGCAATTATGCTTCCATAAAAGTTAAAAACTATATGGTCGATAATAATAGGACTAGACAGTATGTTTAGAAACAGGCAAGCAGTATGAAATGTGTTATGACTAATTGTGCTAATTCAGGATCCTGCATTCACAGAGATTGCGACAATCATCAGCTCCTCATTGCCCCTGCAGTTAAATATAATCTCAAAATGTAGGTTCTAATATAATTTTGATTAATACTCGTCCTTGAAAACCTGGTTCTATAACTACTAGTACTATATAAGCACCACCACTTCAAACAAGGAATTTCACTTGGTGCACTTGCCAAACCCTGTTTTCAGGATTCTTCTAAAGGGGAGTTGGAATAGCAGCTCCCTAAGCTGAGGGTGTTAATATCTAAAATAAAAAGCAGAATCTTAAAGTTAGTGATTAAACATACTGTTCTGCATGGGTGCATTACTGTTCAGTGAATAAACAGTAAACTATTTTGGTAATGTCAGACATTAACAACAGAATATTTCAAAGAAAGTATCCATATCCTGGGCCCAGGATCTCAGCACCAGTGAATTAAAGGGAAGAGGTTTTCCGATGCTTTTCCCTAAAGTTATATATAAAATATTCTATGTAATGCCTGGTTGTGAACCACTTCTCAATGCAGATGCCTCTGAAGCTATGAAGCTGCGTCCTGATAATTTATTCAGAAGAAAATGGAAATCCTTCCAAACATGGATGCTAGTTCTACTCATTAATCATAAAAGGTTTATGTGAGGAGGAAAACATTATGGAAATTACATTTCAATGCACCATCTTCAGCTTTATTCGTTGCTATATAGTATTATTTAGGGTAGGAAAGATCAAATCAATTATTATACTGTCTTTGGAGAAAAGTCATTCTGTAGCTTCTCATATATATTTCATATATCTCATTTATATTTAGGAGAAAAGAGCATGTGAGTTTTCTTTTTCAGAAATACCCTTAAAAATAGAGAGTTCAATATGAAAATTCTCTTAATAAATTGAACATGCAAATTGCAGCAAATCTTAATATTGAGCAAAGACCTAAAGTGTTATTTTTAAATGTAACAGTACAGAAGTGCCTCTGAAAGTCATTTAGGTACAAATGATGGTTCAAAATCCAAAGTTCTCAAATTGTTTATTTTGACAGATTAGGTGTAATATCTTTTGTGTTTATTCACAATACTGAAGCGAATTGGATGCATTATATGTATACATGCATTTTGAAAAACTTGGTCTAAATTAATCACAATCTAAAGACAAAAAGTTAATAATCAATTTTGAAAGAATACTTTTTTTAGTAAGCTTTAATTTTAGTGGATAGACAGTTTAACATGAAGCCCATGCACTGTTTAATTGGTTAGTGACAATTTTTTGAAATTGGTTTAGCACATAACTACCAGAAATGGGGCACCAAAAATCTGTACTACAAGAACTTAACGGGAATTCAGATAATGCCCTAGCTTCTGTGAGCCTTTCTGTCTGGACACATGTAAATAATATCAATTTTGAATAAATTAGCAATTCAAATATTATGATTTTACAGATATGTTTGTCATATGATGAATAAATAATAACAGTGAACCTCTAAGCAAACGTAATTCATACAGGTATGGTGGACACAAACTATGTGACCTCTGAATGTCTCTCTTTGAGCCACATGCAGGAAGTTATCTGCCTTTTGGTTCTCTGACACCCATTCTGAATCAAGACTTCTTACACAATATACTGTGCCCTACAAGCAGAGTACCTGAAAGAAATTAAATATTGTTTGCATCTGTCTTGAACAGTTACCATCCTGACTATATACTTTAACCACTACAATCAGAATTATGGACATTATTACTCATTTGGATAATGTTGGTTTTGTTTTTTTCCTATGTGCAAAGGGCTGTAAAAGAAGTCCCAAGCAACACACATGAAATGCACTGTAAGAAAGCAGAGAGTTGCCGTATGAGCTCACCAGGGCAGAGTGCAATATTGCAAGGTTTGTGCTGTGTTTCAGGTCCATCACATGATCTTCCCCCATACTGGGGAGGTATACATGACCTTGTCCTAGTTCTTTGGCCTCGACCACATGTGAATGAACACAAACTCCAAGGTGACCATTCCTCCCAAACGCCATGTACTGCAACAAACCATACAGATTTTAACCAGAAACAGACACACAAGTAACAAAAGGATCTCAAAATAAACAAGATCAATATTTTAAATGCGAGTTATTTTGCCACCTTCAAAGAAATCAGTACATTGGTAAGCTTCACCATAGGAAAACACATACTTTTTACAACTTAGCTCATTTTAATTTAATCATATTTTTCTCTAAAATATATTTAAAAACATATTTGAAACATTTTCTCTAATCTTTAAACAAATCTTACTATCAGGGTTTTTCTTCTTTGACTGTTTTACACAAGATGACATTCCTTTTCAGAAGTTAGTTATGACATCTTTGGTCCCTGACTTGCTATGTTTAATAGCCCTGATTTTCAGGAGGCTAGTTTTTGTGAAAATCAGGCATATACTTTCTGTATCAAGGCAACTCTAAAATCTAGAAGCAATCAAAATTAAGCTTTCTTTTGAAATTACAGGAATAAATGCAGTAACTTATTACTATGTCAGTATAATAAATTGGGGCAGTAATCTTAAAGTTTTTTCAATTGTTTAAAGTCTGGTGGAAATATGGCAGCAGATCATCTTGATTATCTTCCTAAAAAATTCCAAGATCACATAAGTAAAAGCGATATGCACCATTACCTTACATGAACATATTAATTGATTTAACAGACAATAATATATGCTTTAGTCTTGGAAAAACATTCATTCAACAAACCACAAATACGTTCAGAGTTCACAATAAATTCCAAACTTATACCACTATCTTTATATTTGATAACATATTTGTTTCTTATTATTAATATAAGGAATCATAGAAGATGAATCTTGCTCTACTTTAAGCTTTTTCTACTATAGGAAAAACTGATATACAATATCCATGTGAGCTTACATACCATATACAATCCCTTTACAGAAAAATTCAGTGAAATTTTCAGAAAATTCTCTACACATACATTCGTTAAACAGTTCTACATACTGCAAAACAAAGTTTACCTATTTTTCTTCTGCTTAAATATGAGCAGTTCCATAAATATAAATTAGGCAATGTGAGAACGGGAATGCAGTGATGAGAGTTGCAGCAATGTTAAGCATTTAAGAGAAATCCAAAGGCTTGGTATCCATACTGAACATCTTACTCAGTACCACATAATTCTGTTTCTGAGGCCCTGTCTGTTTGAAGGGTGTCTGGAGGGGCAAACTGTGTATAACATCTGAGTGTATCAGTGGTAATGATTCACAACATTACAGAAGAAATAGATTTTCTGTTTTGTCCTCACTTTTTTCATCACTGTGAAAGAATCTCTCATATATAGGTTTCCTTTGCCCTGAAGGCACATATCACCTGCCCAGTTTCTACAAATACAACCCTTTTCTTGCAGGAATCAGAATAACATTTCCTGAGGTGAAATTCAGTTGCAAGGCTGTGGAAGGACATTCAGCTCCCTGGCATATTATCACAAATTCATCAGTAAGATCAAGGGGAATTCAGCAAGTAAGTTCTATTGCCTTTCATTAAAAGTAAGAAAAATTGTCATTTCAGGCACTGTGTTGAGATAAAAAGTTTGTTAGTTAACTTCTGAGAAATTGTACCTGACAGAAAATGTCAAACTTTATTCAGGGGAGATTTTAACCCACTGGACAACAGCTCAATTGATGAAAGGTTTTCATTTGGTCACGTAAAAGTGGTTCAAAAAGACCACATCCTATGTCCTTATAATACTTTAAATATCACATTCATCCGCATTATACTAAAACAAAATAACCCTCAGGAACAGTCCAAAGTAATGTTAAAGTGACAGATTTTAGTCTAGTTAGTTTATAAACCTTGATTAATTGTGACATTTTTGTCAAAACCAGAAAGCCTAGCACTTCTAAAAATAGTAAATTTAGGACTATACCTGCACATAACTCTGTCAGTTTCATCTGTTCTCAACAAGTACTATACTTCTACAGCTGTTTTGATTCAGCTTTACAATCCAAATATTTTTTTCTCATTGGCAAAATAGTAAATTAAAAATCCAGGCACATGTCTGAGATTCTCAATTTTCATCATATGAGCAAAATTAAGGAGAAAATTTTGTCAGATCAGATTCCAAACAATAACCAGTAATAACAACAACATAATTTCGTCTCTTGATACCACAATGGTTGATTAAAATGTTCAAATGCAGCCAGAATTTTAAAAAGTTTAAAACCTAGCTAAATAAAATTAATCCAAATTCTAAAATGATTTTTCTCTAGAAAAATAATAAATCGGAAAGGTCTTGACTCTATGTAGATGTAGAGTTTGGTTTTTCAGGGCACATACAAGTTTAAGCCTATTGCTTAATTTGGAATTTTGTTCTATGCTGTCAAAATGTTCTTAGTTGTCTTTATTTAAAAAAAAAATAAGAAAGTGCTGAATGGCTTTTTAAAGGTAGTGTCTTTAACCAAGACAATGTATATTTCTCCTAGCAAGAGTTGGCTGCATGCTAGCAGCAACACAGTACAATTCTTATGTGATTTTGGAACTAAACATAAGCCAAAACAAAATGTTTCATTTTGGGTGCACTGAAAGCAGCCTCTATTTGTTTGTGGTTTAAATTAAGCTGTGCCAAAAATCATCTTCCATGGCAAATTTGATCTCATTAAGTAAAAATTTCACAGCACCTTCTTGCATTTATAGACTTTGGTATCTGAAACTAGTCGTCCAATAATAAATAAGTGTAACACTAAAACAATGCATTATAGAAGTGCCCACTATTATCCAGATTGTCTTTAAAAGAACATTTAAAATTAATTTAAAATTTCTTACTCCCGATTTTTCTTTCTGGTATTTTATTTACATCTTCTTTCTTTAACGCTATTTTCTAAATGCCAAAAAAAAAAAAAATCCCCTATAGCATCTGATGAATTATAGCCAGATGAGCTAAGCCAAATTACACCAGATGGAGAGCTGGCCTGCAGAGGAGTTACTGTTTTCTATAACACAGTTTCAGATGCAAGATTCATTATTTGGGACAAAAATATTCAGATTATTGCCAGCTTCTCTGTCAAAAACATTGCTAGCACAACAAGTTTGGATTACTGCAAAGCATCTTTCCCATCTCTCTACCACTCTGTGAACCTAATCATGTTGAAGGGAACACCCACAGTGTTCACAACACACAACTGCTGTGAAGTGGAGGGAGGCGTTAGGCCGTTCTGGCCTTCATCCTACAAACATATTTTGTGAACTTTTAATTGGGGTTTAATGCTTTTGATTTGTTCAGCTTTAAATTGAACAGATATTGAAAAAATATGATGCCCATTGATGTGGTGCAGGTCCAGTACTGTTTAACACCTTCATCAGTGACACAGACAGCGGGACTGAGCACACCTTCAGCAAGTCTGCAGACAACACCAAGCTGAGTGGTGTGGTTGACAAACCTGACAGACAGGATGTCATCCAGAGAGACCTGGCCAAGCTGCAGAAGCAGGCCCGTGGGAATTCTATTAGGTTCAACAAGGTCCAGCACATGGCTTGAGGGCAACCGGGTTTCAACATAGGATGGGAGATAATGGGATTGAGAGCAGCTCTGCAAAGAAGAACTTCAGGCTGCTTGTGAATGAGACATTGGACCTGAGCCAGCACTGTGCATTTGCAGCCCAGAAAGCCACACACATCTTGGGCTGCATCAAAAGCAGCATGGCCAGCAGGGTGAGGGAAGAGGTTCTGCCCCTCTACTCCACTCTGGTGGGATCCCACTTGGAATGCTATATCCAGCTCTGGGATCCTCAGCATGGAAAGCCATGAATCTGTTGGAGCTGGTCCACAGCACTGCAACAGAGATGATCAGAGGGATGGAACAGCTCTCCTATGAAGACAGAATAGAAAAGTTTCGGTTGTTCAGTCTGGAAAAGGGGTCTCCATGGAGACCTTATTGTGGCCTTCCAATGCTTAAAGGGGGCCACAAAGAAAGATGCAGACAAGCTTTTTGTCAGGCCCTGTTACAATAAAGTAAGGGAGAGAAAAAAGGGAGGTAAGTAAAACTACCTTAGCAAATAACACCAGCCAAAGTACAGCATGTGAGAATACAAATGTTTGAAATGGCTTAGTGTTTTCCTGATCCTGCCATGTCTTGCTTTACCCATAAGCCTGAAAATGCTAAGCTTCAGCCAAATTTTGTGGCAAAAGGTGTTGAAGGCAATGGAGGAGAAACAGAAGCTGATCTGCAGGCATGGAAATCCCATGTTCTTTCCCCTTAAGTTTTAGCTGTGTTAGAAATTATTCACTAAACTGAAATGAATCAGTAGCACTGCAGTAATGGATCTTGAGGTGTCCCCTCACAAAAGAATCAGTGACAATAAAAATTATCTGAGCTATGTTTTGTTGTCTGCTATGCTGCACTTCTCTAGAATAGTATTTGTCTGAAATGAATATAAATAACCCAAAAATTATGTAAAAAGTGGTTCCTTCATTATTTTGCTTGAACTGTCAGCAATACTATTTTGCAATTTAAAGTTCTATTCCAATACATGCATATATATGAAGCTAGGTGAATCCTATTTTCCAAATTTTCCAGGACATTGAGATCACAGAGAAATATGTTCTCTAACATTCCAGTCAGTATCTTGGACTGCATATAAAATATGTTAAAAATGTATATAAAGAATATCTAAAGGTAATAGAAAAAATAGTCTGAAAGCTTTGCATTAGTATTTGCAAGTTTAAGAGGTTCCTTTGAAGCCTATGGATAGATGTATGAAGTACACTAGATCATTCTGCATATTTTTTTATGTTGAAGGGGCAACTTTTTGATTAGGAAACATTCCAGCTGTCACAATGACATCTGTTTTAAATACACTAGTGTACACACCATATTTTTTTATGGTTGGACCAGGGATAGTCCTGAACTACGCAACTTTCTGAGTCATGATACATAATAGAATGAGGACAGAGGATATTTGGGCTAATAATTAAAGGGATGTTTGAAAAATTAATGGAACTGTGCCTTGGAAAAGAATATTTCTAAATTGCTAATCTTGCACAATGCTACACACTAGTGACCCTGTAGTCAGACAGAGAACATAAATTAATAAGGTTATTGTAATTGCATGGAACAATATGCAAGATTAAGCCCAGAAGAGCCATTATTTAGGAAAGGTAACTCAAGATACATAGAGATTATCAGAACCAGCTGTGGTAAGTTGAAAAAGAAAATATCTTGGCAGTGTAGACACTCAGAATTGGTAGCCTTTGCTCATATTGGGTATCTGGAAACAAAAGCTGTATCCTGAAATATGAGGATATAAGGAAACAGCTCCTTTGTCACCTGAGAAATATGGAGCAGTGTTTTGGGGTGAGCATTGTTAAAAGTTTGTTTGATCATATCATATCTAAGAATGAACTTTTTTCCAGTTTTAATTGGACAGCAAGTTAATTACCTTGGCTTTTGCATTACCTGAATTTTTTTGTTTTGTTTTGCTTTGTTTTTGTATGAAAACATCGTATCACTTTCTGGAGACAATGAAGATAAAATTCTGAAAATTAGGTGATTTAATCCTGTTTCCTCTTCTTAGTACTAATTAGCAAGAAATCAGGCAGAACTCATTGTGAAAGGTGGACTGTTGTTTTCATCTTCATTCTTCACATAGCTTCAAATGAATACTTGTATCTTTGATTGTTTGCAATGTTTGTTCATTTCTTTTATAGTTCTCCTCTTTCCTTTCTTATATTTGTATATTTGAGAGTTCCCACCTCTGGCACAATCTGAGCTATTCTAAGTGTTTTAGAAATACCTGCCATTTTGATATGGAAACACTTCCATGTGTAAAGTTCTACCACTTCTGAAGTATTAAAATTCAGCTCTAACTTGACATTTCTCCTCTGAAATATTAGAAATTTTCATGTGAATTGCTTAACTTTAGCACAATAGAAAAGCAGTAGGTGTTGAGAGCAATTCTTGTTACCATCATGCATTATCTGCAGACAGTCTTGTAAGTTGCCTTCCATTAGAGGCTCCCTAAATGCTTATAATGCTGATACACAAACTCTGATGGGATCACATGCAATTCCCATTGGCTGTTTTTCAACACACAGTAACATGAGAGTTTGATTCTACATATTACTGCTCATTGAGATAAAGTTCAAGAGTTCTCTGTGTATGACAATTTAGTTTACTTCAAAAATGTACTGAGCTTCCCCCGAAGCTGAAGATGGCTCACCACCCTCTTGGGATCAAATGTTAGAGAGACCTGAGGAATTTCTGCATCTGGAGGATGGTGTATAGTATGGGTTGTTTTTTTTTCTTTTTGCATTTCAGTCACAACAGAGGAAAAAAAAATGTAGTCGTGAGGCATATGCCTTCTCTCTTGCTTCCCATCATAGATTAATCCACAGGTAAAGTCTAAAGAAAGATGTGCCCTTTCAGCAACTAACTTGAATATGCCTGTCTTTTCTCCTTAGTGTATAACTACTGCTGAACTCCAACGATGCCCAGATCTCTCAGACAAAAGGAGTAGGAAAACTGCGATGCAAGACACTGATGACCTTTACTGTGTGTCAGATGTAAGAGAGTTCCTTTTGTCTGATCTTTTTTCCTTTGATAGGTAGCTGTTGCCCTTTCTTGCCAAAACAATGTAAAGGGAAGTCCATGAAGACATAGCTGTGCATAGAACATTGGCCCATTGCCTAGAAAAGAGTATTCCAAATGGCAAAACAATTGCAGTGTCAAATAATATATGTAAACCCACCCTCTTAATTAGTCTCTGCTCCTTAATGTATTCATGATCTGGATTTCTTCCCTAGTTTGTCTTTGTACTCATGCTAACTTCTCTTTTCTGAGTGAAAATGAGAAAATATAGACCTTTTGAAAAAAATATGAAACTGTCAGTAAAAAAGGTGCTCTTGTTCCATATCTTGACTGTTCTGAAAATAAAAATAATAACCTACATGAAAAAAATTCACAGGTGAATAGAATTACAATTCTCTGCTTTAATTGAAATGCCCCTATAAAAGCCACGTTAATAATAATAATAATAATAATAATAAATATATATAGTTTCAAATTCTTATCATTATACAGTTCAAAAACATCCACAATTTTATTTATTGGCTGCTAACACTACCTGGACAGAGGGCAGTGTTATTGCAAACCCTTGATTCTCTTAAAGGGCCGCTGCAGTGTGTCCCGTAAGGTGATACACAAGTTCTGGTTCGCACCTGCGACCCTTGACCACAAGTAACTGAACACGTACTCCACTGGGCCCACTCTTCAACACCAGATTCACCTGTATTCAAGACAACAAACAAACATGAATATAGACATAAGTATTATTGACACAATTTTCTATTTTTTTTTCTGAAGCTCATTATCATCTGCTCTTATAAATCAAAGGAAAAGGTACCACACCAAAATAAATATTTAAAGGTTTATGGAGTAAAGCAGCTGTGAAAATATGCAATGAATAGAAAACAAAGACACCTACAATGCTGCAATCACAAAACGTCTGTCAGAGGGGAACACTTTGATGTCTTAGCATAATTTACAACTTTATGAGAACTACTGCCCTTCCACACTTCAGAAACAACACTACCCTCAGGATTCTGTAAGTACATAGACAACTCTTTTTATATAATAGCAAAGGATTTATCTTTGATATTTATACCTATCCCTTGAAAATAAAGGCTTAGTAACAGTTTAAGGAACCCTTCAAGTAAGGGAATTCCAATGAAAAAAAACCTAGACAAACCAACACCTAATGTCTAACATTTTCTTCAGCAGAGTAATATAGCATTTAAAAGAAGTTTCCTGGCAAAGAAAAACTTTTTTTTTACTAAATTTTAACCTGCAATGTGGGATGGAAACTTTGATAATTTGCTGCACAGATGTTGCTTTTGACCTACAGGTATGCTGAATTCTTGGGTGTGCCAGACCTCATTACTGCACATAATACATAACACTATGTTCAAAATTGTCAGATGTGATCTATTAATACTGTATATAAGAAAAGAGGATTTTTTATTTAATTTCTGAGAGATAGAATATTATATTTTTATTTTTTGAAAGCAAGTAATGCATAAAGTTTTCTTGCATGGATGCTCTGGAAAGAATGCTTGAATTTAATTCGCATGAACAGCCTGAATACACATGAAGGAATTCCTGTTCAGAAAAATAGATCCCTTGAGTATTCTCAGAAAGCAAAAGCAAAAATAATGTGAATATACCTCACTAAACAATTTGGGTAAATAACTATGCATTGATGTTTAGCTTCTTCTGTTAAAAATCAGCATGTAATGTAAAATGGTAGCTGAAACCCTTATTGCATGCTTGATTTTTAAGTGTAAATCCTTCTTGAAACAAATGGGACTTTTTGTTTTAAAATCAGTGGCATGATAAAATCTTGTAAGCCTTGAAGAGCTTTCTTGAAATTTCAGATATCTCAGTATACCTGTAGTCTTTCAGTAGTTTTGATACTGATCACACTTGAGTGATTGTCTGAAAACCAGGAATATTCTGGTGCTATCTTCTAAGAATGCAATAAATGACATGCTATTTCTTCAAACTGTACTTTGTAGCAAGAATCTGTGAATATCTCCAAGCTGTCTTTCTTTTTGATTTTTTTCCCCAGAGGTCAAGCACGAATGCTTGATTGTTTCTGCTAGACTTCTAAGATTCAATTCTGAGGCTATTCAATGCTTAAAAAAAAAAAAAGTGCTTCTTATTCAGTAAAAAGACAGAATGTTTTATAATTAGCACATGAATCCCTCTGTTTTTATTATAATTACACACCGTTCCAAAAATTTCTATGGAAAAGCACAAAATTATGTGCTTTCTACACACAAAAATTCACCAGTAATTTTTGTAGTCCTTTTCTTTATTTGTTAGGTGAAAAAAATGAAAAAAAATTTACTGATTATTGTTTTAATAGTTCTTGTGACATGAATTTATCTCTTTGATTATGCAGTTAGATGGCTTGGGTTCACGTTAGATGATATAACATGCTAAATATATTTAAAATGTATGTAGACATTAACAATTATAGAATATGTACTATAAGCCCTACATGCATGGTAAAAAGACTTGTACTACTGTGGGTTTCTAGGCTAATACTTTTTGTCTTTTCCTACATGTTTGAAGTGTGACTTTGCCTTTGTTAAAATGGTTTAGATAAAAGGTCAAACAGCAGAAAAAGTCTAAACTGTGTTTCTCAACATGTTCCTCATTATATAGAACAGTTATTTATATATACTCAGTGTAAACAATCCATTATTCAACACAGACATGTTGACAGTGCACAACTAATAAAACAGAGAGACTAAAAATTTTTAAAAATATTTTTTTATATTTTAATGTGATAAAAATTTTACTCTTAACCTGTGAAATATGATGGAAAATAGCAGCAACATGATTATCAGACTGTTGTCCGACTATTGTGTGACTGAGTGAATTTTGAAAATAGTATTAATTATTAGAAGTCCTGAGAATATATGTACTGTTCATTCACAAAAGGCATAATCTCTTAATATACATCATCATATGTAAAGAGGTCTTAAACATTTTCTGGAGAAAGATCCTCCATATTAACATGCTGTACAGTGCAAAAAGAGCAAAATGAAGACAAAATAAAAAACACCAGCTTCTTTGATTCCTTTCATACAACGCATTATGGTTTTTTGGTAATTTTTAAATTTTCAGAGTATTTTTTTACTGCTTTCAGGATGATAATTGCTTATTATAAAAGATTTAAAAAGAAGGGAAATATCTTTACATATATATATCATTCTTAATGCACGACTTTAATTTAACCACATAAAGACTGCTATATTTTCTAGAATAAATCTAGGTTGAGTACATAATCTGCAAATATATCTTCCATTGTTTGTTTTCTCTTATCCATTTTTTTCTTTTCTGAAATGAAAAGTTTGAAAGGGCTGCTTTTTATTTACCTTCTTATTTTCTGTTATTTGTGAACTCTTAAATTTTATATCAATCATAATAAATCTACAATCTCAAATTCTCTCTTAGCAAGCTACCAAACTCTTACTCTCCCCTGATGCTTGACATGTAACAGGAAAGATAACTTACTGTATGGAAGGCCTCATTGATCTGTGTAAAACTTACCTGCATTATACTCTCTAAATCCCATAACACCTAAGGGAAGGATCAGTCCAAACACATAAAATGACAAATATAGAACAGAAAATTATTCACACAGTATTTTTAAATAAATACTTATACTGCCTCATAACACTCTCCAAAACCAGAAATATGTGTATTTTAATACCATATTTTAAAACTCTTCCATTCCCAGCAAAATTTGGTGGATTAAGTCCACAATGCTAACAGTATTAAATGCTTTTCATAATTTTTTTCCAGTGCATTTCTCTGCTCCTATCTCTCTGCCTTTTAAAAACATACAAACATTTTGTAGCACTTTTGTATCTGTTTTATTATTACACAAAATAAAATATCAAGGGTTAAAATATAAAACTCCACAAACTCAGTAACCAATTACTATTAATATTTCTTAGTGCGTAAATTAATGAAATAGATATGTTAGAAAAAACCTTATGAATCAGTTTAGGAAGATATCACAATCACTTTATTGCAAGAAAAATGAATGCATTACAGGTGAAGAAAATATGCAATGATCACTACAAAGGAAAAACAAAATGAAGAGATGAAAATTAGTATGTCCAGAAAGAGCACAAGTATTACGTAAAATGTGTTAACCTGCAGCATGAAAAATATAGATTTCCCCAAACTTTGGCATCTAAATTTATATGCTCATACATCTCACATGCTTTCAGAACAGGACCTTAAAACAAATCCAGTGTGATTTTGAACGTTCATCTCCCACTCCACACACACAATGTATTGGAAGGTGATGGTATAAGTGCTGCATTTGTAATGCAGCTCTCTCACACCCATAATAGATGCACTGCAATGCATGACTAAAAATTATCAAATACAAGATTTGTGTGATATTATTAAAGTTTTAGGGATTTATATGGGGAAAAAGCCAGACAATTTTACTGATTTTTTGAGTAATTGTATGAATTCAAGAAGCAGCATAAAAGCAAAGGTGTTATTCTATGTAGTAAGCAACTAACATTGTATGTCTGAGCTAGGTATGTAAGTGGTGAGTTCTACTTGCCTAAAAAAAAACTGCATGGAGGCCTAGAGAATTTTAGGCTCCTTTCTTCCACTGCATTTGCTTATAACAGTATCTGGGAGTTAGCCATAAAACAATCCTATAGATTAATACTAGAGAAACAGACTTTTTCCCATTCTAAATTTGTTACGAAACAGATCTACATTGATTGGCTATACATCTACTTAGATTGCTTAATATATTGAGTTCTGCAAATCTGTTAAGTAAAGCACCCTACCACTAAGGAAGTCAACATGCAACATAACCAGAAGCAATTATAGCTCTTTTACTGAAGTGCATAAAAACTGGAAGCATTACGTACAACTGATGCAGGCGTATATTCTAGGTTAGTTACTATGGAATACAGAGGAAGTTGTTTCAAATCCGTACAAAAATTATGGGGCACAAGATTTTCAACTCAGTAACTTATGGGAATGGAGTGTGTAGGGTACCAGTAAAGAGTTAGCTTTTACCAACAGATACATGGATCATTATTGAAGTCAAAATGGACAGTAGTTTTGGTGTATGAGAGCTTAATTCAACTCGCCACCAAAATTTTATCATTGACCACAAAGACAGCTGTGGTTACTGTTGGTAAACTGACTAATCAGGCTAGTTTTCTTTTTTTTAATTACTTCAGTTCCAGGTTTCCAATATCAAACTTGATATCTTTAGATAAAGAAGATGAAGTTGCTCAAACAAAATTAGAAAATATGTTTTAGATTAAAAACTGTTAGATAATTTGCACATTCAATTAAAAACTATTTACGGCCAATTTCATTTAGCAATTATGAATCTGGAAACTAGAGAACAGAGCATCGTGCTAGGCCAAAGATAGTAAATGCTGAACACATGCACATTAAAGTCACCCCAGTAATTAATTCATTTGATAAAAACCTAAAGCTGGGATTAGACAGTCTATTTATAAAGAAATTCTGAAGCATGTTCTTAATATTGAAAAAAGGTTAACATGTCACAGTGAGCTGTCCTGTATTTTGTACATGTGAGACTGCTTTTACTACTAAAGAAATTCATGCTTACGCTAAATGATTCAATATTCACATTCACAGTGCATGTTTTGCATGATCTACCTAATTCTTAGCTACTTTATTTATGGACTTTAACTGGTGAAAAAAAAATAAATGATACAAAAAAAGTATCAGCTTAGAAAACTGACAAATATGCAGCAAAAGATTATGGAAACATGCAGTGGTCTTGCTAAAATTAACAACAGTAAATAGAAAAAATGTAACTGATGTATTACCAGTTTGTGCCATAAATTTAGCAGCATCAGCTTGTTCCTGAGGGACCCTTTTCTCATGAACAGATCGAGGTCGCTGACTTTTAATTGTATGATCTCCCATCATTCCAAATTCTAAAGACAGAATAAAGGTTTATGAAAGCTTGTGTGTAGACATTTCTCAAAAGTCACATACTGTCTCATGCAATATGTTCCTAAACATACCTGGAAGTTGCTGGCAAGAGTCAGGCAAGTGATCATGGCAGTTAACATCAACTTAACTTTGCTACACTCAGCTTTCAACAAACACTTAAATTTATGTCTGCAGATTTTCCAATATGATTTTATTTTATGAACCAACATTCAATGTAGTGACACATACTATAAATCAGCTGCATGACATGGGACAAAAACAATTATTCAAATGCAGACATTCTATTCCTTTATTTTAAATCAGTGCAAACCACACCAGAAAATAATCGTGACAGTGTTAGACGTTGTTGCTCTGTGGCAGAGCCTGCTGCTCCTCCAGAGGACTTCTATTTCTGCACTCATCTTTCAGGCTGATGAAGCCTTAACAGAGATAACAAGTCATCTTTGGGAATGGTGGCAATGGGAAATGATAATAATTTAGCCAATGAGCTGTTTAATTTTTTGGCTGAATACAGCAGAACAAGTGCTTGTGATCTGTTTCCTTCCTGAAACCTCTCAGTTAAAAAGACTATGGCTTGTATCTTACTCTCCACATTGATTTTTATAGGGAAAACCTATGAAAAATCAGTGGCATCAAGGCCCAGAGTGTAGGAGACAAGAGTGCTTTAGTTGTTTATCCTGTTATCACTGCTGTCATTTTCCCTCGTCTTGTGCAAACGTCCTAGACTTCTACCTTAGCTCCACTTTTCATTCTGTAATGAAATGCAGAGTCTTTTGCACTAAGAGGGGGACTGCTGTGTCTTCAGCACAGTTCCCTATGCTTCTCCCATGCGCACACACAGCTGTCTATAGCTCAGTGTTAAATATTCTCTGAAAAAAAAACAAACAAAAAAACCCCCTGGGACTCTAATTCAGGAAACATGTGGTGGGAAATATGGGTTAACATTGAAACTACTTCAACTGCAATCACATAAAGTTTCTGATGAGGCAGAAAGTGTCTGAAACACTAGGAACACAAAAATTAAAAAATACCTTTCGCTGGAAGGTTACCTTGCAAATGCAAATTCAAAATTCTCCCCAATTTGTAAAGCCATGAAGATAATAAAACTTACCTTTCTGCCTCAAAAACCACAAAACATTATATGAGATGTAAATATCACTAATAACTATTACTTTCAAACACATTGTCTTGATAAATCATTTAAACATTAAAATTTCTATTTAAGGAAACAATAAAAGGTAAACTTATTTTTAAGGGGTCAGTCAAAACAAAGTGGTTTATTTTCCTTTCTAGTAAACTATTAATGTATTTCTTTAAATTAGTGCTTCCTTTTGTAAATATTCATTAATGGCACCACTTAAAATATAAATTTTATTATTCATTTGAGAACAACAATGCAGTTTGCATTCTAAAGACAATATTTTAAAATGTAGTTAATAAAATATATTTTGAGGATTAAACATTAAACATTTTTAATACATCCCAGAAATAATTATAAAAAGGTAATTAAATTATATATATTTACACATGCAAATATATGGTGTATATATATGTATGTGTATATATGTATATGTTTGTTAAAAAATTATGAATAAATTTTTACAAAATACACCTCTTCTATAGCGCCTCTGATTTAAGATAGCTTTTTATTCTGTGGAAAATCTCTTATTACAATCAATATTCTAATGCAAATTATGATTAGAATATTTTTACACTTTTTACAGGGTGCAGTACAGATGACACATTTAAACTGTAATTTATAACACGGTAATGGCAGGAGACTTTACATAGCTTTTCTCCCAAAGAGGCTGTCACAGCAAGGCATGTTTACTCTGAGTTTGCTGCCTGCATAATCTCTGCTTGTCAGGCAATTTGGAGGGTATGGCACCATTCTTGCAGAAGACTTAGTTCTACTTTTGCAGTTACAGAGTGTAATAATGGGAGACCTTTGCTAGAGGAAGGCTTTCCAGAGGCATACAGGGAGCTGGTGAATGTTCTGGTCCCAGTCCTGCAGCATCTTGTGCTGGGTGCGGGCACATGCAGTGTCCTGCAGGACAGAGACTGCTGGTGAAGAGGCAAAAGGATGTCTGGGAGATCAGTTCTCTGCATTGTGGATAATACCTGATGTAGCTCCAGTCGTAACGATGGAGTTGCCAATACCACTGAGAATGATTATAATGCCTCATTTTTTTCATTTTTCCACTTAAGCAACAACACATTTTCAATTCACTTCAACTATTGCTGATGGTCTTTGAGATGCACTTTTCAGCTAATCTCCCTTTGATATATTAAGCATTTATATAGCAAGTATATATGAAAGATAAATTTTTCATTACCCAGATAAAAATATTTTTATAAGTTTTGTCAAGAAATGCAATGGTTTTCTTTTCATATTCAGCTGAAGTATTTAACCAAATGCCACATGAGAACAAAAGCGGTACCAGGAAATGCAATGTACTGACATGGGTGAGGCCTCATTAAAATTCAGGCCTCATGAGAAAAGAAAAAAAAGGGTCAAGTACATTTTTGTAATGGGATCAGAAATGTTCACTTTCTGTGTATAAGTACAAACAGTGGTCTCAAAATTGTTTAATCTAAGAAGCTTAAGAGTAATGCATTTTTATGAAGCATTTTTAATATAATATCTCACTTAAATTTACAACAAATACTAAATAGAATGAAACTTTCCCTCATTTTTAGATCCTAGGCAATAAATATAGAAGGTGAACCCATTAGGCAGTTTTTTTCCCTCAATACTTCACAGAGAAGTGGTATCAATGCTTTCTGGGCTGGAAAAGCATTTTAACCCAAGTCAGCCTAGAGTATAACTAAATGGCACAGTAATTTCAAGGATCTGTTTGTGTGGGGAAAGGTGGTAAAAACCATCCTAATGTAGGCAGTATCTGGCAGAGAGGTGTCCTGCAAGGTCCAGTCAGCATGATTCAAGACCTGATATCTGGATATAATATTGGATATTTGAATTGACATTCTGAGTAAATTAATTTTTATCATTCTCACTCTTCTTACCTAGTTCTTGCTGCTGAAAATAAGTTTTCTAACCCAGAAGAAGATATTTTTGTAGACATTAGTTTCTGAAGAGAATTTTTTTGGTGATGTCTGTCCTAAATTTTATTTGGGTGAAGCAGGACAGTTCTCTGTTTTTACCTCAAACATTGATATTGATCATATTGTTTAATTAAATACAGGGAGAAAGCAAATCCTTTCAGCAACAAATAGGTGCATGGTCTAATTCAGAAACTGACAGTGTGACTCTAAGTTAGGCCTGGAAACATGCAAGAGTTGTAAGCCTTTTTATTACATTGTTAATGCTATAATCCACACAGCATGAAGATAAAACCCATAAATACCTCAAAATGTAAATAAATATAACATTATGGGGAATCTTGAATCATTTTAATCAGAAAAGACTTATAAAAAATCAGAACACATTCCAAACACTTGCAGTAGAAAACCTGAGGTTTAGTTATCTGATAAAAGAATTTATTCTGCTGTCAGTGATCCTTTGGTGGCTATGGAAGTACAAGGGGTCGCTGCAATAGGATGCCTATTTTATCGCTCCTCAGCTTCTCATAATGGATCAATACTTCAAAGCATTTTAGTGATGCATATATTTTAATATGGATGTGATGTATCATGTGGTTAAGCATTGGAACAGACTGCCCAGAGAGGTGGTGGAGTCACCATCTCTAAAATTGTTCAAAAATGATTGGACGTGGCACATAGTGCTATGGTTTAGTTGGCATGGTGGTGTTTGGTCAAAGGCTGATGATCTTGGGGGGCTTTTCCAACCTAAATGATTATCTGATTCCATGATTTCATTTTACATAGCTGAGGCGTGTAATATAGTTCCATGCCTTCTAGGACAGAAGAAAATTGCAATTACAAGGTTTACAGTTTGGTATTATTTACAGCTCTTATAACTAGTCCCCACCTTGGCTTTACCTTTATTTTTATATTATGTTGTTATTATGTTATGGGAATTGTTATTCCTATTGAGTAACCTTTTTAGTTTTTAAAGGAGAAGCTAAAATCTTGCGGCCAGTGTAGGTGTACGTTTTTAGGAGAGGAGAGAGGTGCCATGTGCTCTCTGTAGGAATAAAGAAGAAAAAAATCTGTTAACAGTGTAAAAAATGCAAACTAGGACAACTGAGAAATACAAAAGAAAAATACCAGCTTTGCAAGGTTCTACTCACCAAGGCTAGTCTTTGCTTTCTGACAAGTGGATATTTTTAAAAATTAAGGTAAATATCAAACACATTTTATGCCTAGGCTGTTTTATCATTTTTGTAACATATACATTTGTTACATATATATCCCAGTCATCAGATGACATTATAAACCATGTTGGTTTGGCTTTTATGGCTATTGTTTATCACATTTCATGGGAACCTAACAGTGCAAATTGTGGTGTACCATCTACTATGAAATGTGCTATATATGGTGCAGGACCCACTGGCATTAATATAAAAAGCCTTTTTCATCATAGAACTTCGTGATGACATCATGAATGAACTTAAAAAAAAAAAGATTCTGAGACCTCTGGGGTACCCCCTTAGGACATGTACAATGTCAAGGAATTTCTGAGAGTTGCTGAGTGTCATCAGCTTGTACAAAACCGCCTGGAAACTAAGAGCAGTTTCCTGAAAGCTTTTCAGAACCTTAAAACCACAAAGAGGCAGTCGACTCTCCAAAGTGACTGTCATCTTCTTTCACCCACAGCACTCTAGCAGTGTGATTCATACTATCCTACCCACTCCTGAACTGTAACTAGCCAAATGAGTGTTTTCATTTACTCTTGACTACAGACTGAACAGAATAGGTCTTGCAGCCAGAATGTGCAGTAATGAAAACTGTCTAACATTGCAGTAGCATGACATCCTCTCTGTGCTAACACACATTTTTTTTCCCCCAGAAATTATGCAAAATGTCGACGTAAGTCCCAGGGAAGGGGGAGGAGGAGAGGGGGAAAGGAAGAAAGAAGACTATAGAAATATATAAAGAATCAGTTTGTTTAAATCAAATTCTGAGCTGCAATATTAACTAATTTCAGTAGATCTGATCAATTTCAGACTTCCAGGAGCTTGACAATGTTATCTGCACATTTGTTTTTAGCCTATTCTAGAGGTTCTCCCACAAAGATACACAGCAGTAGTAGTACTTGGGGTTTCTCATCACATTGGCAACTGGTCAGTACAATTTCTTCTGGTCACTAGATGGCAGAATGTGTGTTGACTTAGAAGCACAATTTTGCATTGACTTGAGAAGCTGTGACTGTTTCATTTTCACTATAAAATCATCTCTCATATATATACATAATAAGTGTCAGTACATTCAAAGGACTGGGGTTTTTTTGTTTTCTTCTTTATTTTTAGTTCTTTTGTAGGACTGAAGATTAATAAAACTCCAACAAAATGCCCAAAATTAATAAACACGAGTTGAAGGGGGTTTTTTTGGGTTTTCTTTGTTTGTTTGCTTGTCTTTTGTTGTTTTGTGGGTTTTTTTCCCCTTATTCCCCTTTTTATCCCTTCTATAGTAAGCCCTATGATAGAAATAAAACTGAGAAACATTCTCTTCCTTATCTCCAGCACTGCTTCACTGTAGCAGGGTACCCAGGCACCACAAGGAAGCACTTGTTCTCTAATGCTGCATTGGCGGGACATAGAGCTTCAGGGCATTAGTGAATACCATCACACTGCAGAACAGATTTAAGCTATAGCTTTCTATGGGAACCCCTGAAAATGATAATTCCTCATGAAGCAGGCAAGTTGCCAAAAGGGTAACGTAACTATTAGCTGAATTAGATTTCCATGGGAACCTCTTCTTAGTGAATGTGGAAAACATTCTCAAAACAGCCTTTGCTTACTTCCTACATAGATCCTAGTCCCATAAAAAGTCCTTTTTTGGCTCTCCAAAACAGTATAGAAGAGCTTTGATCAGTTTCAAACTGAATGGAATAATTTCTTTCCCTAGAGTGAATTAAGATCTGAACTGAGCTGTATTCATGAAAAACAGAGTGAGAAAAATATGCTATTACTCATGAAAATACAGAAAGGATTTTATGATAGTGGAAGGCAAAAGCATTTGTACTAACACAGTATATTTTTTAAATTGCATTAAATTATTGAATTTTATCAAGTAAAAGACAGGTAAACATTTGTAGGAAATTAGATACAAGATTTCCTTTCTCTTACACACAAAGATATCCTAATACATATACGTATGTACTCTTTCATCTCTCAAAAAATTTGGGAAATGAATTATGTATTCTAAACAGTCAACATATTGTACAAAGGTAATTAGTTTATATTCATCTCTAGGGAGGCTCATTTACTCCTAGGACATAATTTTGGTTTAACACTACTGCTGGTATTTTTAATGACATAAGGAATGAAATATTGCTGAATTAAAATATAAACGATAGCACAAATCCCAAGGAACTAGACTTTCTCATGGCAATGCAATCTGCTGTCTCCCTGTGCATCTCTGCAATGACTCTCTTGGCCAGCCATTATCTTTAGTGGGATCTGAACCTGTTTATTTATGGCTACAGATTTGATCAGTGAGGAATGTCATAGAGATGTAACATTTCTTCACTTTCAATGTGCAGAGAATGTTGAAACCATGCAAACTCTATTACTTGCTTTCCTGGACCCAATTGCTCATCACCATACACCTAGGCAGGAGAAACTTAGCATAAAAACCTACTGAAGTGACTCATACCTGTTCAAAATGAATGTAAAATGTCACCATAGCAGGTAGTGTGTTTTCACATGTGGTTTGCAGAATTATATCTAACCAAAGAGGAAAAGGAGGGGTGGATGAAAGCCCAAACTGCAGCTTTACGCCTTTTTATATCTACCAAATCTGACACTTGTAATAATCATGGCCAGGTAGGCAGAAAATGCTCTGTAGTTCACATTTTACCCATTCAAATATTTCCTTAGTAATCCATCCCACAATGTTCAAATAAAATTACAAATACTGATAAAAAGCCCTTTACATTTTCAAGTATAACATTTAAATCCTCTAAATTCAGCGGCATATTATTCCCTCGTATTCCACACTGTTCTGCCAAAAGATTCATGGATGTAATAACACATTAAAGAATGAAAGCACAGAGCACAGGGACTTACCTTTATTTATTTTTGATTTTTAAATGAAAGACTTTTAAAGCATTCTCTTGTAGTATTCTCATCATTTTAATGTTTCTATTGTAATAACTTATTCATGTGTAGCCTTTAAAAATTTAAATCACAGTATAATAATAATTCTTCAGTATCTTCATGTCTTTTTTATATTTCATACTATTTTACTTCTGCATTAAGTATTTTTCTTTTGTAATATATTTAATTAATCGAATTACTGATATGGTTAGTCAGTGCAGGAGTTATTTCAGAATGGCATCATTTTTATATAAACACTCTCTTTTCTGCAGCAAGTTACTTAGTTATTACACACAGGCTAGTATGCCCCTTTTTATTGTTCTGTACAATTAAAATTAAAGAGATCATGACTGAAAATAAACTGTAATGTTCTAAGCTATTCTTGAGTTCAGTAATTCATATTTTCTATTCTAGAAAGACTGAAAAATAAGTAAACTGTAGGAAGCAGGACTCACAAGGACATCTAGACTATTTCCTTGCCCTGTAACTATTTACCACAGACATTTGTGCAGATGGTTGCCTAATCTTTTCTAAATGATAGGAGCACTCATTAAAATATGAGATGAATTATCTATGAATTTTTGACAGGGAGGTTTATACTCCGAGAAAGAGTCTAAAGCTGTAGAGAAGGAACAAGAATCAATATTTTAAATAACAGGTACTGCAAACTGTAATCCCTAAGAACAGTTAAACTGAGTGTGGATGTTTTTTCAGAACGGTAAAGCTTCTAGGTGAAGCTAAATGATATTGCATTCCTTTTTAAGAGCATTTTCTTGTTCTTGTTTAAGTCTCCTAAATTGTTTTTATGAGAAAATAATAAAAAATAGAAGAAGTGTTGCTGAATGTGAATTTTGCACATTGCATTTTTAGCGTTTGTGATACCACAAAGCTGTCTGTATACAGACACCATGGATGGCTGCTAAAGTTTATACAGAGAAGAGAAAAATAAAAGCAAAGGACAAGAGGCTTGGTTGTTGTAAAACAGCCTCGTTCCACCCAGGCAGGCTAAAGTTTGTAAGCTGAGAAGGTGCATAGGAAGGTGTTTACCAAAACCAGAGACCTACTCTGAGTTAAATGGTTTATAAAACCAGTTCACAAGGGTATGTGCCCTTGCTTACTGTCACTTGCAGGTTAATGATCACACACATGCAATTTCAAACATATTATTCCACTCAGTTCATTGTGGGAGATCTGTGTATGGCACACTGCCCTGATAGGAAGAGTGTGGCAGTGGTTTCCAAAATGGACCTGGAACCACGTAAAAAGGTACCTTATGGTGCCATAAGTCCTCTTTGAACTCCTATGAGACTTATAATGAGGCATAAATAACCCTTCTCTAGTCAACAGAGTAACCTCAATGGGAAAAGACAACACAAATGAGAGGAAAACCATTGATTCAACATTTAAACCTCAGATAAAATTTTCAAAATCATTGAATCATAGAATTTTTAATGTCAGAAAAAACCTCTCAGAGGTCCAATGCTAAATAACTAAAACTGAATCCTAAAATAAATCTAAATCCTTCCTTCAGAAATAAATGCATGGGATTTTAAATAGGAAAGCACACAAGAGATCTAACCAAATCCATCAATGAAAATCTCTTGGACCTAAATATTTCAGGATTTTTTGCAAATATATTAGATATTTTCACTGGCTTTATTAAAGGCACTTTTCTATGTCGCTGAAATTCTCATTTCAGAGTCAGATGCAGCAATTCATTTAATGTTTTTAAGGTGTGAAATATCTCACTGAGGCTAAAACCCAGTGTTCTCCTTCACTCTTACTGCATGATCCACACTTAGACAAAGTATCTCTGTGCATCTGCTAACATGTCCTTCCTACCTCTATGAGCCAGTGTCAGAGAGTACCATGGCTTATTTTACAGGTGTTGCCCATGCAATGCTTCTATAAAAATAAATTAGCTGTTCAGCTGCAGGTCTGAGCTCAACAGAGCATAGTTTGTCAAACACCTCTTACAGAAGTTCACTCTTAAGCCTGCACTAAAGAACAACTGAGGTGCAGGATTTCTCACCTACTTAACACCAGACCAAAAACCCAATTGCCAAAATAAATAAATATATATATAAACACAGAAAATTTGACCTAGGAGATGTATTTCATGGGCATAATCCATCTAATCATTTTAACACAGGAACAGCATTTAACTGGATGGAGCTAATCTGCTCCATTAGAATTACTGAGACTATGATAATGATGCTCTACGGGTTTACCAAGCACATAGATTACTCTGAGACCCATCAATATAATGCTAGTTTTTGCCACACACATATTTTTAAAGAACTTTTTAAAATGCTGTTTTTCAGTAATTTCAGAGATTTCTACTCTGTCAGAGCAAAGTGCCTTCTGGAGCACTCCACTGATTTAATTAGAAAGCAGGAGAAAACACAACCTAGATGACACAACATTGATACTCATAGGGAATGATACAAGGGAAAAATATGGGGATAGGGACTGAAGTGGTACTTCTTTAGAGGTGGAAGAGCATGCTTGGCTTTCATCAGTAAGCATCAAACTAATGGATTTTAGTATTCTTAATATTCCTACATTCTGGCATGATATTACACACTTCAATCACTTAAAAAATTCTCATGCATGTCCTACAAATATTACTGCAACAATCTATACCTTTTGACCTCCACAATGATTACTTGAAGTGTACTCTATAGAGTTTCTCCTACACATCTCAACAATACAGATCTTTTAGAGGTATCTATTCCATGATGGCTACACAGGATACACCTTATGTAATTAATTTAATTCATATCAGCATAACATGCAATGTGGCTACCTAAAAGCTGTCTTAGCTGACCATGATCCATCATTTGGGGAAATTATGCCAAGTGTCCAGATATGTGAATACCTACAGATTGCAAGCAGGGATTTTTTCAGTCAAGGTGTTTAGTTCTCGACTTAGAACTACAGAGTTTGCAATACTCATTACTCTGGGAGCTCTGACTGTAACTTATATAAATGCATTCTCATTATGACCTATTGCTTATGGACACAAAAACCCCTAATATATTTTGAAGAAGTGTGCAGCTCGTTATGTTTTACTTAGAGCAAACAGACTTTCCTGTAACAGCTAGAGACCTCTAACTGGGATGTGTATTATGGCTCTCCAAGAGAGGCTTATGACTTGAGTCTCATCCTGCTACTCCTAACTAGAAACCCTTTTTTGAATCATCTACAGTGTTACTTACACATCTGCCCACAGATAGCCTATAAATCTCTTCAAATGCCTCTACTCTGCTAGCTAGAAAGGGCTGGAAAATAATGGGTTCAGTGCAGAGCTCAATAAAATGGCATTTATACAAAGCTATTTTCAAACAAAAAATTGAATTTGCCTCAGATTAGGCCTTTGCTTCTTTTGTGTTGGCTGTCTGAAAATATCCTAATTATTTAGTTACCTGAAAGAAGTCTACTGTAGGCATGTAGAGTGGAGTATTTACATTAAAAAAAAATCTGAATCAATAATTAAATTATGCTCACTAGAGACTGATGATTGTCCAAATAACAGCAGAACTATAGGTATGTACTTAGATGACCATGGCTCCAACACCACTATCATAATGAACAGATTAGATATATTTCATATTCACTTAAGTGATTAACAGGTAACTTCAAAAACATAATAAGGCAGAGGAGATCACATTTCAGAAAATTCAGAAAAAAACCCACTATCTTGAGCACAAGTTATACAGCATTGAGTCAAGAGCATGTCGTCAACAGCATGTTAAGTAGGCTGAAAAGCTTATGTTGAAGCTCATAAGGTAGCAGTTCTCAAAAGACCAGTAAAAAAATCCTAGCTTTAGACCTAATACAGATTGCTAATTTTGTATTGATCTTTTGGAATTTATTTTTTTCTATTTTCCCAAATATATTTAAGTTTGCTCTGTTTTTATTTAAAATGTTACTGCAACTAGATATTCATTCACATCTCAGAGTAAATAAATTACTTCTAAAGACTAGAGTTTTATGATTTTAGCAACAACTTTCAGCAAATGAAAATACATTTTTGGTTTTTAAAAATCATCATTTTTTGATATATAAGTAGCAAACTCAACTAAAATATGTTTAAAGACTCCTAGGTTACAAAAGTAACATGCCATTAGTTTTCATGAGGGTTTTGAAAGTAATGCAGCAATAGGTCTGCAAAGCCTGACTGAACTGGAGTGCTCTGTGCCAGAAATGACTCTGGAGCCCCAAGGTACTTACATCTGCAGTCAGAGAAGTTTATTTCCCAGGATGACAGCAGAACCCATTGATGCAAGATGTGGTTATACAAATGCCCACATGCTAACGTATGTAAAACATCTCCAAAGGATAGCCTGGGTGCACCACGTCTACCACTGGGAAAAGGGCTTGGTGCCATGTAACTGCACATGTATAGAATCTAGACCATAGAACAGATGTTTCCATTTTGTTCTTTCATGCAATTTATGCTTTTCAAAAATTATTACAGGTTCCCAAAAGACATGAAGAAGCCGTTTTTTATGTAACAGATTTTGTCCAAAAATAAGTCGCTACTGCTAATATACAGCCCCCTATACTGGTAATCAGAGTTAGCACATAATAATTTTGATCACATTATGGTGCATTTCAATTATTTCTTATTATCAAAAGAACAGACTTGTCTATTCTATTCTACTTCATGTTGTGGTTTTAATACATTAGAGTAATACCTACAGATTACAATATTTTGACCTCTACCAGTGTAAATCCAAAGTAATGAAATAACAGAATTAAATGTGCATATAACTGCTGTGTGAGCAGAACTGGCTCCAGACAGATTAATTGCTCTGGTTTTGAGCAGAACATAGGACTGCCAGACCCATAATAATGATTTTCTAGCTTCTAACTGTATGTTCTGTTAGATCATGTGGATTCTTCTGCATATCCATACTATTTAATGCTTTAGATTATAGTAATAATTGCAACTAGTTAAAGAGTGATTTCACTAAATCCTCATTCATTATGAGGTCAACTTGGATTTGCCTCCAAGTAGCAGTTTTTAAAAATGTAATCACAATTAATTATTCCCAGTATTAAAAATGAGACACTGCAATAATCCAGGAGAAAAAGTGCCACTTGGGACAATGTTTTTCTTGTTGCAGTTCTCTTACTGTCCCAAGGCCCATCACTGTTACTGATTTGAAATGTAATGGTTGTATTCACTGGGTATGTACTAAACTGAAGTTAGGAATATCTGCTACTACATTTTTTAAACATTTCCATGGCAGGACCTGGGCAGCCTGCTAAAAAAGCAAGAATTTGTTAAAAAGAGTAAAACATTTGTGCAGAGTAAAATTATTATCTGGGACCACTGGAGAATTGGTACTCTTCTGAACAAATGCCTGTAGCAATAGAGAAGTACACAAATTTTAGTCTGGAAAGAAGGTGCTATTCAAAGTACATTAAAAAAAAAAAAGATTAAAAAAACCACTCCACACTGGAGACAACTGTTTTTGTGTAAGGAAGGATAAATCTCCTAGCTGCTATTTACAGTTAAAGCAAATTTAAAATCGCACACCAGTTTCGAAAACTAGCTGGAGATCCAGACTTGAGACTAATTTGGAGACATTATTTCCATGGTCATTTAATTATCTAACACTGGTAGTAAAAACATAGCTTAGGACTTCTGTGTAAAAAGACTTATAAATTGAGGATCTTTTTTAAGATGGAAATTGTTGGCACTGAGTTCCTTCTGGTTTCTCTCCTTATATCTGCAAGGAGTAGATCCTCTTACAGGTTTTGGAAATCTTGAAAATAGAGACTTACTTGTTGGACACAGAATTTGGTACAGTAGAGAGCAGACTTCTGCAGGCCTCAGAACATCAGGAAAAAGTAGCAGTCCTATGATTAACTAAACAATATCTAAAGAAGAAAATCAGCCAAGCAAAAAAACGGGTGAAGAAAAAAAAAACCAAACAAAACCCCAAACCCCAAAAACTAAAACAAACAAACACAACAAAAACCCAACAAAACCCAATCCAAAAAACCAAAAGACCCANAAAAAAAAAAAAAAAGAAAATCTAAAGGCAAGTCTTTCCAGAAGAAAAGAAGTCACATATGCTTACATGTCTGATCAGGGTCAGTCTGGCACTGTTCAACCCAGGAAGATTATAGGGTTGAGGAAGACAGAATAACTTAATCATCAGGGCTTCTGTTTCCATTGGGTGCTTCTGAACTTCATTCAGAGCATCCTCAAGGTATATGAGATGAATGGGACTGGTTTTTAACTGCTGTGCCTTAACTAAAACTTTAGTATCTTATATATATGCACACATTTAATTTTATGTACATCATTGTTTACTATTCTCTCTAAGCTAAATAATCTCTCTTAAAAGTGTCACTAGAAAATTGCATGTGATTATATTGATTCATTTTAACATGATACAGTAAAGGAATAGGTAAACCTTAAATCTAATTCAGGAGAGACTGTATCAATAGGGAATTCCACTGGGCAGTTAGTGATATTTTTCATAAAAAGAACTTATTTCATAAGAAAAAGCTGTTTCAAGGCCAGATTTACTGGTCAATCTAAACTAAGCTAGGAGTTTCAGACAAAAGGGAAGAAAGGAGAAAGCAAGAAGAGCTTTTGAAAAAGTTGAAATAGCTTTGTGTTATTTGTATTATAGCTACAATTTGAATTTTAATTCTAATTAAAACCAAAGCCCTTTCTCAGCTACACATTTAGATCAGCTCCAAATATGTTTGTGTCATGAAGCAAAAAGTTGGTTAATCCAGAAATTATATCAGTGAATAAATTTGGAAAAATACAAATTAGAAAAAAAAATTTGCATCTATTCAAGCACACTAGAATTTACAGTTAAAGTAAAATATTGCTTCCTACATAAGAGTTCATCATATTAAAAATAATATCAACTTTACCTTGTGAAAAAAGAAATAAAAGAATTATAATTATGTGGGATGTAATCCAAGAATCATAATTTCTTGAGCATGTAGAGGGTTAAAATATCAAAGACAATAATCAAATGATCAGCAGCTTCGAACCTGCTCATCCCACCCCTTAAGCTTGTTAAGAAATTAACAATTCTAAATTTACAACAAGTAGGAAATAGTAGCTAAGAATCTTTGAAACCTATCTCCTCACAGTTCCTATTCTATACAATCACGTACTGATGGAGAAGTTGTTGATAATTTCTGCATGTGCTGAGGATGAATAAATGGACCCAGCAGGAAAGTAAGTACCTAAAACCAGTCATCTTATTCAGCTTCAGACCTGGCATTCTGTTTCATGGCTGTGAATTCTTATCATGTTCAACCTATTGAGGCTGCTGCTTGTCAGCTGCAGTTCTCATTAGGAAAAAGGAGTTTCAGCTGACTGTAAGGTTTGTAGGAGTTCATAAATATTCTGCTACTGTTCAAAACTGCTGCAGTGAACTGAAAGCAGACATATAGATGCATTTTTGATCCCAAAAGAAACCTAAGCTATTAGCCTATAAAGCATGATCATTCAACGTGTTAATTAAAGAATAAAGCGTATCAAATTAACTATGGCATATTTCTTCTGACCTGGTTGATGGCAAAACAGCAATTCAGCTCTTCAAGTTTTTGCTTCTAATCAGATGCTCTGCATCTTCATAACCCTTTCAATGGGATCTCTCGGCATACTGTTTTTGGAGCGGCTTTCTACCGGAAGGTGTGAATAGTGCAGGTTCGTGTCCACTGCTGCTGCTTCCTTTGGTGACTTCAGTGGGGAGCTGACCTGTGATTCTGCAAGGCCATGGGACTTAGTGCAGTGCTCTGCACAGAGAGACTGAAGGCTGAGTGTCAGGCTGCCCTCAAGAAGCTTGTTCTGAGGCCACTGACAGCCTGGTAGCACATTTTCCTTCATCATCAATATCATGTTCCCTAAGCATCTTCTGCTTGTACATCATTCTGAGATCACTTTGATATAAATAACAGTGACAGATGAGGCCTGTGGGGTTCTTGTTAGAGAGCCAGTGGTAGATATTTTATTCTAAGTCTGATCGATCGTGGCACAGCAAGGTTCTGGAGATCTGAGCGTGCCACTGAGGAACCATAATAAAACCTTTTCTTCTTCAACCACTGAGCATACAAACTGTGAACAAGGGCCTGTACTCCTGCTTACAGAGAGTCTGGTGAATCCAGTTGTCTTCATCTAGAGACAGCAAGATTACCCAAGCTTGGCAGGAGAGCACTGTCTCCCTTCTGAATAAGAGCAAGCTCATTTGGATCAAGATGACCAAAGCAAGGAAGGCAGATCTGATCATGAAAATGAAAGCAATGTCCTCTCTTCTCTCAAGGCAGTCAATGTGGCTGTCAAAGGAGCCTGGATAGCTCCTGCACCCGGACAACAGAGTAATGTGAGTAATGCTCACATCTGCAGAAAGCTGCCACTGCAATGGCCCTTGGGTATTAGGAAGGACAAAACATAAAGCTGTTCAGTGCTGTTTGCTGTAAGTCAACAAACACAAGGGAATATTAATTTAGAAATATGGCACATGGCAGAGAATCTGGACCTCAAAAAAGAAAGACAAATAGAAACTTTTTTTAAAAATAGTGTTTTGGTTTTTTTTCCTTAAAAACAAGAGGTGGCCTGTTTTCTTCTACTTATGTTTTTATTATTCACTGTTTCAGAAGACAGTCATTGTAGCAGTAGTGCTTGAGATTTGTTTGTGTCATTTAAAATCTTTCCTTTTAATAAATGTAAGACAGGTATTCATGTGATTGTTTCACTGAAAAATTGTTGCCCAGCCAACTCAGGCAGTGTAGACTAGATTTTGGAAAATGCAAGACCTTAATTTAATATGTGAATTCCTCAGTTTTACTTTCACTCCAATTGATATTTGTTTCATTCTTTACTGTTACAGTTTTCTATAATCACTTAATTTCAGAGACTTTTCTCTGCATCCTCTCCAGTTGTCATTTTTCTATTATAAGTTAGAGCTTCTGAGCCATACACAGTTTTACTTGTTAACAGTTATGCCCATGAAAATACCTCATGTCCTCCTGCTCCGACTCTATCAGCCCCCTAACTTGCTGTTTGTACACCTAAGATCTCTTTCTGCCCCTTCATGTACTGGCGTCACACTGTGTTCACATTAATTAACCTAAATCCCTCTATAAGCCTATTAATTTCTCTGAATTCTCAGGCACATCTACAAGCAAGAAACTAGATTCGATTAGTAAAGCAAAGTACACCAAGATACACAAGTCATCCAGAAAGACTGCTCCATTTTTAGAATTACTTCTTTTGGTAGGCTGTGGATGTATGTTTATTTCTTCTGAAATACTGGAAAGACCCAGATGTGGTACTGAACACTCTGGAAACCCAATGTTAATCATGCTGCTTGAAGACCTGCTGGTGGCTCAAGTTGTATTTCATTTAACTTTAATGTATCTATTTACCAAGTCTTGTATCTCATTTTCTGTTTCTTAAATGGCAGTAGCTCTATTCTTGCAAAGAAAATATTATTAAAAACTCCACAGTAAAACAGTTATTTCTACATTTTTCTTGGGAAATACATATTGTGTTTAAAAAACATGTCCAGATAGACACTTTGGGTATTGAAACGTGGTTGGCATACTATAAAAAATTTGAAGAAAAAGAGGAGTCACATAAAACTCCTTTCATTGTCAGATTTTTTTAGACATTTTCTCCAATATCAGTGCCAGCATTTTAGTATATAATTATTTACATATTCTGTATTCTGCTTTGAAACTTTTTTTTCTAAGTGAAGGTTATTTAAACAATTATACTTGCTAAGATATGTCAGCATTAGAATAAAGTATTAGTTTGAAATTATGCATTATCCTGTAATTAAAAACTCACATGAAAAATACCAAAATTACTTTAGGTAGGAGTGGTTATGCAAAGTCTAAACATTTAAGTTATCACAGTGTCTTAAACAGTGTATTTTTTTTTCTGTTAGAAGACTGCCAAAATGCAAAAAACAAGTCAGTTGGAATGCATAGGCTATCTGAAAAGAATGGGAAATTGAACTGCACTACAGTAGCAACTGCAGAAAGACCAATTGCATATTTACTGACTACTTTGATCATGTAAGGAGAGGAGGAAAAGCAATGTTCAGCATCAATATGAGGGAAAAGGAAGGAATGGAAGTATATTATTTTTAGTGCATAGGCACATACAATCAGCCTTCCTCGCTAGAATTCATGAAATATAGTTCTGACCCAAGTTACTTCTTATAACAGAAATTTTATACTAACAGTGGTAGCATTTTCAATGTAATATTCAATGATAAGTGTTTCTCATCTAGCAATCTATAAAAAAGAATTAGGACACACTCTCATTAGACACTATGGCAAAACTGATTCTTGGTCTGTTAGCTCCATTTCCACAAAGGCTTTCTGCAACCCCCTTCTCAGGAAAGGAGCTGACGGTTACTTGCCCAGCTAACTTCATTAGGCCTCAGAAAAGTAAAGGAAAGCTCCACATTTGTGTTTAGCACACATTACATAGATCTTAGTAACAGGAAATTTTCTTGTAAACTTTCAAAAGCCATACATCCATAAATTTTAAAGAGTCCTAGGTTTCCACTAATATCAACACATCCTGTATCTATAGCACATATTCAGGCGATTCTTTCTTTCTTGAAAGAAAATTTTATTTTATTTTATTTTATTATTTAATTTAATTTAATTTCCTTTTTAGGTCTATTAAAAAGACCTTCTTAATTCAATCAAGATAAATTCTTCATATGCTACAGAGTGACTGTGACACAGTAATGTAGATCAAAAATATCCAGAAATAGAAAACCAGTCAGCAGAGAAAAGTTAGACCTGTAACTTTCCTTTCAGTTGCCCAGTAAGTAAAACATACACATATTGAAGTGTATATACATGGTCATAAGAAACCTGTGAGAAAGAAGCACACCTCAGATGGGAAGAATTGAATTTTTGGAATATTTTCTGCTCAATTTGTATAGAGCAAAAAAAAAGTGAGATGACAGAAGTGGAAAGCAGGAAATTCTTATGAAGCAGACAGTGCTATAAAAGGTGGTCAGTGAGGATGATTTTGAAACACTGAAAGAAATCATTTTATATTAAATTTGCAGTGATGTTGCCCCATATAGGCCAGTTAAAGTGAATAAATTAAGTTGGTTCAAATGAAACACTGACAGCTCTGTAACCCTTTATCTTCTCTTTTCTCTTGCCTTAGTCAAGATGATCATACCAAGATGACTAAAAGAAAAAGGAACAATGTAATGGGAGCAATCATGTCAGTTTACAAAGACAATACATATTTTTGAATTTTCTTTAGATTTTCTCTTCATGAGCCTCTATGTGCATTTGCTCACTCACATCTCTTTCACACAAAACCACAGTATGTTTATATTTGAGAAGCATGTAAGCAGTTCTCATTATTTCAAGGTACATGTACTTTGCTCCTGCTTTGTAAAAACAGAGTAAATCTGTGAGAAGTTTTATCTATTTTTTCTTTTTCATAATATTTTCCCTCCATGATCATAGTCTATTTTATTGTAGTATTACAGAGAAATATGCCTAAGATGACATTCAGAATTAATTAAACTCCTTTTTTCAAAGGTATATCAGATCAAGACCTTGATTTTAAAAACATGATGTTACAGGTCATTAAGTACATTTATTATTTAAGACTATTCAAAATATACTTGCCACAATGTGTGATAGTCAAATTAACAAACACTACAGCATGGCAGCTGTGTAGGTGATGAACACAGAACATTCATTTGCCTTGAAGAAATGCAAGGGATTTTTTCCTTCATGCACTGCAAATGTCTCTCTCTCACACTACTGTGTCTTCCACTGAAATCACGGTAGAAACATATTTAAGACTTCCACAGCTGAATCACAGCTTTATTTACTTAACTATTGCTTCAGACATGCCAGATGTTTGCCTATAAACACATAAATTTTCAGGACAAATTCCTTAGGCCTTTTGAATAATTCTATGCTTTGCACAAGTATATCCTAGGATACTTTCTATAAAAATAATAACATAGAAATACTTTCTATAAAAATAATAAAAACTAAGATACAGTAATAAACATAATGACATTAACCCTTTATAGCCCTTATGCATAGCCCTGTATCATACTTGTCAGCATGGTTACATTAGTTCCAGTGATGCCAGACCTAACTGACAATGTTATAAACGTGCAAGTAATCGAGAGGAATGCAAATATTGCAACTACATTCTTTAGCAACATTTACTACTTCATAGGAGAGTTTCCCATCTTTACACAATGTTGCTGTCTTTAAAATTCCCGGAGAAGTTAAGACACTGCATATTCGACATGACAATGAAGTCATCAATGTCAATCTCATTCTCTGAACAGCTATCATCCAAATGTAGGGGAAAACAACTAATATGCATGTTAATATACTTTTGTGTGCATCTCAGCGTGACCAAATGGGTAAAAAGGTTCTGTGTTGTCATTCCAATATCTATACAGCTCTGACATTCCTTGTCTCACTACTCCTTCACACAACTCCATCTGACTTACCATCCCAGCTTTCTAAATATATAATAATCTAGTCTCTTGTAGTAAAGATATATGCTGAATATTGAATTAGAGAGAAAGTGAAGTACTATATTTAATGACATAAAATGTTGGATCATAAACCTGTAAAAATTATTCATTTGTGGATGGCAGGTTTCTCAATGCATGTTAGACGTGGTTAATTACGTACATATCTGCGATATCATACATTAACCACTGGTGGGAAAAATATAATTGAGAAGAGATAACTTTTCAACTTCATTTAGATTGCTTTTTGTGGTTGCAAATGCAAATGAAAGGGACAAGTACACTCTGTCTGTTGCTGCCCAAAGCCACTACCCATTAAACAGTCTAGATGCTAGGCTTGGGTTAGCTGATGAATAACTACCAAAGCATTTCACTTAAATTGGTGGACTAAATTATTCATTCAGAATTAAAATGGCCCTAATTCATTTTAGCTTACTTGGTAAATTAAGCTAAAAAGAATTTAAGCCATTCTAACTCTGAATGAGACTTGTCCACAAAGTAGAATAAGTACTTTATTTCAGGGTCACACCTTCAGGTGATGCTGAATTTTTTATGGCATTCCCACAAAGACAAGTCTGGAATCTGTCTCCCTATCTCACTGCATGCAGTCCTTATTTATTCCAACAAGGCATCTGGTTTTCTTTAAAGTTTTATACTAGTACATTTAGATGTGGACATCTAAATGACAGACTTAAATTTCTATGATTTGCAAAACAGTAACAGGCAGGCATCCAGTAACTAGTGGGAAACCTATCTATGTCTGATTTATTTTTCTTCCATGCAACATCATTTTTTTTTGTGATCAAACTGCTGCAACATTTTGATATGGTTCTCAAAAGAATACAAAGCTGAATGCTTATCTGTAACATTCCCTTTGTTTCAGTAGCAGGTTCCCAAGTAGAGTGAGGAATAGGAGTTACGAGAAAGAAAAAGGAATCAAACTTTGAGCGTATTAATCATTCTTTGTCATGGTCACAAAATTTCTTTTCTGATCTTTTCAACATGACCCTGCATAACAAAGCTACCAAGATAGAAAATATTAGTTAAGCAAAGGTTATGATGAAACCAAGTCTTTTTTCAGCCTTTCTCTTTTGAGTCAAAGTATATCAACAGAACAGATTGAAACAATACTATGTCAAAACCACCAGGCTGACTTTTTTTTTTACTTTTNTTTTGATGCTAACAGATTGACCTGGCTCTCATATTCTCCTGTTCCTACATGGAATAGACATGTAGCTCTTAGAAAAGTTATACTATTTGGCCAGTGATGTTCTACACATTGTGAAACAGATCCTCAAAATCTTGTTACCTTTTTTTTTCTTCGTGTGTGTAGTTTAGTTAGCAAATTCTAGCATACAGGCATGTAGCTCATTAATTTGTTAAAGCCTATGTAGCCTAAATTACAATTATATAGTCAGGTTTTTGACTTTCAGCATTTGAAGAATTATTTGCAAATGTGATTTATTTGAATACTGCATGGTTATGTTGTGACCAAGAAGCAGTTTAATGGATTTAAGCTTAGAACAAGTCTGATTTAGAGTAGATATTCGGAACAAGTATAAATACTGAAATATAAGTTAAATTCTACTAGTGTAGGGACACAAAATTTCTCTTTTACATTTATTAAAGATTATATCTTTTGAATGAAATGTAGCAGTACTGATGTTCACTCTGCCCATCCCACCATACTGTCCAGTGCACATGAATGTCCCAATCTTCATAAAGCCAAGGATGTATCTTTTTTGACTACCTATTGCCATGAGATACAATGGATATGAGAAATAATACATCACTCTTGTACCTATTACACTGTGTTTATTTAGTTTTCAGTGAATTGAAACAGAGAAAAGTTTTGTGTTTGTTTTAAAAATATCCTGTTGATTACACCATATTCTGGAAAGTGTGATTTGGGCATCCTAGAGACTGAAAGATACCCAAAATGCAGGCTAAATTCCAGACCCTTTATTTCTCATTTCTTTCTTAGATAATAATTGTTTTTTTGGGGGAAAAAAAAAGGAAAAAAATAAGGAAGGAAGGAAGGGAGGAAGAGAGANTTCACATTTAGTAAAGCAGAAAAAAATTCCATTTTGATTCAAAGCATTTTCAAAAGCTATGTATATACATGCATTGGTAGAAATACACTTCTGTGTAAAAATACATAAGCTAGAGCAGAAGTGTTAAGAATGAAATGGTCATGTACAAGTACATTTTGTAACTTTTTGAATGGTTCTGTATAAGCTTCGCTGTGTCTTTGCTGTGAATTGTATATTGAGCAGAGCACCGACATGCCTGGTTCTATCTATTTATAATTCTTGCCCACGAATAGCATTCTAGATGGTGGCCAGCCCACAACTACAACTGTTCTCAAATGCTGCCACCTAAAGGCTAAACCGAAGAACAGGTAGAAAGAAAACAACTCAAACCGGGAAAAAACGAGCAAATGCGAAAAGGTCCCCGAATGTGGAAAATGGAAGTAATCTGCAACATAGCGGTTGCTGCCTGTGTAAGACGTATCAAATGCAATTGTGTTTATTCCTGTGTGCAGTATTACCTGAACATAGTTTGGCTATCAAGTATGTAGTCACTACGTTTGGTGTGGAAGAAGAAAACTAGGCTCTATGTTTGGAGGAAATGAATGGGTCAGAAGTCTGAAAGTGCAAAGATCATGTACCATTGTATCCCTCCTGATTTTAGAATAAAAGCAAATCAAGTCCTGCAGACAGAGGCAATATTTCCTATTATACCAACTAATGAAGTCAGAAAAAATAGATATAACTCTGAGGTTTCGCACTGAAAAAACCTCCCTGACCCCTCCCATCCCCCTACAAATCCCTGATGCATCTACTGCTGAGAATAAACTTTAGGCTTGAGTAGTTGACATTCACAGTAGTATTTTCCCAGTCCCAACTGATCCCTATGTCTGTGTCCTCCTATTTGACAGTGGGACACTTGACTATGTGCAAGGCAAAATAAAATCTGATGGAAACAAAATAAGCCATTGAGGTGTTTGAGTTTTTTAAAATTGTGACCAGAAATTACCCAGTTGCATTGGTATTGAAGACTTTGTCAAATATGTCCAATTCTACCACTTCCATTGCCAGTTTTCTGATATGTGAAAACTGAGTTTAGGAATAAGGGTATCAAGATTTATTTAATTGTGGGCTAAAATGTTTGTACAAAGAAAGGCTGATAAAAAATTTCATTGGTTGTGCTTCAGTATTTTCTTGTTGATTTTAGAAAATTATTTCCAACAAATACTTTGAAATCAAACAATAGTTAATTCCCCAAAAAGATGTGTCATGCAGCCAACCAATGTAAAACAGAGAGGTTAATGAAAAGTCATAAAAAACCTTGTTCACTATGAGAAAATGTTAATATTTTGGTATATCTATACCTTTACTAAATCACTACAGTGATGACAGCCTCTACAGGACTGCCATTCCGTATGTGAATACCCCGGTGTCCTTCATGTAACAAAGAATAGGAGTTTTATTTTTATTTCAGTTCTAGATTCTTCTGCTAGGGGAGTTTGGTGAGGAGCTACTAGTCCTCACCAAAAGAAATCCGTAGGTTTAGATGTTATTCTTTCAGGTAGTTGATGGGACCAGTCCACAATGCTGTTGACATGACTGATGATAAGGTAGACATGGCAGGATACCCAAGGAATACTCCAGTCTCTGACAGTTTCCTGTTAGGAAAGGCTGCGCTTCCTTCTGGCTTGGGTGTCTGCTTCCCTCCCTGGAGGGGATAGATTGTAGACAGAGGACAAATCTGGACACAGGAAATGGAATCTGCTTCCAGGTTCCCATAGTTTGGACAGATTTACCCAATAAATAAGAATGGATTTTAGCAACCAGCGAAAAAAATGCAGGTTTTTAAAAACATTATTCAGAGAAATTAATGTTACAGTATGTTTCTTAAAACACTGGATATTTTAGCAATTGCAGTAGATAAGAAAAAAGTTTTCATTATATATGATGATCATTATTAGTGTCAATGGCAATATCTTCCATTGTCTACATTTGGCCAGAATTTCCTTCAAGATCCTTAGTAACAATCAGTTGATAATGCTGTGCAGCACAGGAATTTCTACACTCAGTAACAGTGTGCACCACACAATCCTCAGTTTAAAAGCAGCTCAGTGAGCTGGCACACGACAGCACAGCTGCATACACATACAGTAGTGAAGGTCCAGATTGAATGAAAGAAATTCTGCCTCTGGAAGACAAAGTAGTTAGGGAGCTTTATGAATGCTACTCTGCTGATTCTGATACTCAGGTGTTCAGGAAGAATTATGTGGACACTTGTGCACACAGCACAGCCATTAGCATAGATCACAGAACACAGATTTCAGAGCGTGTGCTGCCTGTGAACATATTTAATGGAAGGAATAAGAAGGCTTAATCTCTTCTTTGGGCAATGTACAATTGAAATAGTTCTGATTTGATCCTTCTCATGACAGCCACTCTGAGATGTGAGGTGTTTAAAGTTCCTACAGCTAACAGAGGACTGAAGAAAACAAAGCAAAATAAAAAGTATGTGTCCTCTGCTACACTGCAGTTAGAGATATTATCCCATAAGCTTTTTTTCTGTAAAACGTGGATTGTTTTGATAGTATACTGTGAAAGGCTGATAAGCAATCTTGTAGCCTTATTCTGCAACCCTCCTGGCTTAGAAGGGATGTCCTCTAGGTGCGTAGAAAGAACTACGAGCTTCTCTCTGATTTCTGTGGATGTATTTCATACACTTCTTTCAAGTCTGATATGGTACCATTCTAATTATGTTTTGTGGGGAACACACTTATACTGTCAATTAATTTTCTTCTACTCATTAGCCATTTCCATCACAAAGAAGAAACAACAAAAAGCATAGTTAATTGCATAAGAGGCCAATTCAGGACAAATGCAATGTTTTCCCATCACATCCCATCACACAAGGTTGCCATTTCTCCACTTCTTAAATGTCTATCCCTTGCTGCTAACACACAAAATTGAACACTGCCTGTGGCATTTACTGTACCTTCATCTGCTGGATTTAATGTTGTCTCAGCTGCTCTACTGTGTCCCTCAGGGACCAAACCCGTTACCATTCAGAATACTCTCAGCAGCAGAAACAGAAGAACACCAATCTCTCACCCAAACTAACAGCATAAAGGTGATAGCTCACTACAATACTAGCCTATTCACCTTTTTCCTCATTCATTTTTATGTTTTCTTCCTAGTTTATAGTCTTTTTGGTATCAAGCAGGGACCTGAAAGATTAAGCACTCTTTACAATTCCTGACCACATTTTATTAGAAATGAGACAGAACCCAGATCTGCTCCTGGGCAGAGCTGTGTCAAGGATGGCAATTTTATTTCATATAGGATTAACAGATGTACAGCCTAAGAAGACAGGGCAATGGCTCAGTGATCCAGGAAATGTTTCTGGTAAGATGAAACCTTTTCATCTTACAGTAGCACTCTGGAGATTTCAAAGTCTGACTCGATTCAAAGTCATAATGGACAGCAACAAATTTCCAAGTTGTCCATGGAGGAAAAAAAATGCTTTCAACTGTTTTAGTTGAAACTGCTTTTTGTGCAATTTGATGAAAGTATCATTTGGGGAATTGGCTTTGGACATCTTTCAGTTGCCTTACTGATTTCTACCCCATGTAATTCTGAATAAAGCGACTGAATTTCATCTCAGTTAAGACACAGGAGCTTACTCCAGTAGTATACTATGGTGTGCAAATTTCCAGAGAAGTTTTGCGAAGATGTAAATGTAAAGGAAAGCTGAAGCATTTTAATAAACCAAATTAAACTCTGCAACCAGATACTGCAGTGATGCTGGGAACAACACCAAAACTCTTGAATTTCTCTTGAGTTGTAAGAAGTCAAACTGGAACAAGCTATTGACAACATATATGGTATTGCCTTATTTCACTTGCAAGTTTTTAAAGAGCACAGTTTTTATGAAAGCGTGCAAAGAAAGCTATTCATAAAATCCTAAAATGTGTGGGTTTTCCTTTAAGATGTTTCCTTTTTATTTACCATTCTGAAAACAATCCATATATTTACCTAAATATTTCACATCTCCTCACTGAATGTATCAAAAAGACTTCCAGAGTTGGTTACCTCATAGCAGGGCCTTGGACAACTTCCAAAATAACAGTATCTTCAAAGGACTCTCTACAAGTATATGAAGATTTACTCAGCTGAGTCTTTTAACCATGAAAGCAGATGTTCTCATTTTTGGAATATAACTTTTAGTATTTGGCAGCAGATGGAAATGTAGTTAAATATTAAGTACTGTGAAATGAAAAAGGGGAGAGATGTTCTTTCTTCTTCACAGTCCCAGAATCTCATAATATCATGGAGTGTGGACATAGACCATGGTCCCTGGCAACTAAGCAGAGAATGACAGAGTAGGGAAGGCTAACATAAGAGTAATTTTCTAATGACAAAAATTTCTCTGCTTATTACGTCTGCCATAGGCATTACCCAAATACCTTGTTCAGGTATTCACCTATTCCTGAACGATAAGCAATTCAAAAGAAAATACAAAGCAAGCAGAAAATTCTGCATATCATTTCAGTTTAACTTGAAACTTCTGAACTTCATTAAACTTCAGTTAACTTTTCAAAATTATCATCTGTCTTTTATCTCATTAATTTCAACCATAACCTAAAGCAAGGAAAAGAAACCCCAAGGGGAGCTATGTTCATGGAGAACACTGGACACATTACAAAGCAGTCTAATCTCATTGCACTTCAATAGTGTTTCAGAACCAAAAACCTTGGTGTGAGCATCATAAAAACCTGCAATATGCAAATAACACAGGAACTGAAGTTGCCAAAGCACATGGACTAGCTTTTGCCTCTCCCCATTTGATTATCTACTGATTCACATAATAGACATGAATCAACACATTCTCAGAGGAGTTCAAACCCTTCATTGTGTAAATTTCTGGTTGATTTTGTTTGGGTCTTTCTTCCAAAGCTGATGCAGTTGAAAGCAAAAGTACAAGTGGCACAACCTTGTAAACAGTCACTCACATTTTTGGACAGGAATCCTATTATGAAGTCCTACAGCCAGTGCACATATGTGATGTCTGCTGTCTACCCTCATACTCATCTCAACTTCAAAGCACAGTGCTTGTTTACAAGTTCATCAAACCCTTCCCCGGGGATATAGGTGTCAAGCAATGAAAGGTGACTGCTTAGATGCCAGTGAATGATCTGTTTAGAAAGGAAACATTTCCAAAGTGGTGAACAAGAATTGAAGAGTTTCTCTTGTCTGTTATGTTAGTTTAAGTTAGTAATTATGACAGATCCTTGAAACATGTAACCAGTTTCTAAATCCATTATTATTTTATATTAGATAATATTCAAACACTATTTACGTAAAATTTCCCAAAAGTTTTTGTTGCTCTTTTACATGTTCTCCTCAACTTTGAATAGCTTTGTGTGAAGTGTACTTACTTATTATCTTCTACTTCTGAACACTGAATTTTGCTTTATCTTCTTAGATTCTGTTGAATTCATTACACTATCATTAGAAAAAAAAAACCCTTCACCATTATCTGTCTCACTTCTCCATTCCTCCCTTAACTTTCTCTGTCCTTTCTCAATATTCTATGGTTCAGAGCTTCCTTCTGACAGTTCACACATTATTCATTTCTTATTCTCCTCTCCCCTCTTCATTTAATATTTCCTTATGAATCCCAGTCACCCTCCCTTCTCATCCATCTTTTTTCCTCCTGCCAGCTGGAGTGTGGCTTTTTTTTTTCACTTGTTCTGTTATGAAACTGTTCCCACCGTATTTCATGAAAATAACATCAGAGTCTTCCAGCAGTTTTCATCTTATTTTTCAGATTCTGGTTGAGTGGGAAGGGTAAGAGCAGAAGGAAAAAGTCTGATTATAACCAGAAACTACTTCTAGCCATAAAATCTCTCACCGTCTTCAAAAATAGTCCTTTTAAGGACTTGTGCAAGCTTTTACCCATCATCACTGCACTCTCCCTATCATGGATAATCACACCTGTTGATAGAGTACCTGCCAAAAATCAGTAACATAAGAAGTGAAATCTGGATTTCATACACAATTGAGAATGCCAATATAGCAGACTGATTTACAGCAGGTGCCTCAGTGACTCATGATGGCCACCTGACTCTGCCAAAAATGTATTGAGCATGGTATCCTTTGTGGGAGCATCCCTCCTGCTGACAACGATACCAGCTGCTGACATGCACTGCAAAGGAGAAAATCTAGCAGACTTCGGTTTACAAGTTTTTATTATTTAAAAAGTTCAGTAGCAGAGGAGAAGCTGGCTGCTTAGAACAACAGTAAAATACCCAATTTCAAATGGATCCGAATTTTATACTTCAACAATTCTCAGGTAGGATGAAGTTGCAACTTGCAACACCACATCTCCCCCTTCCTAGAGGGCTTCAGGAAAAAAGCAGATGAAGCCACACAAAACAAATTTAGAAGTTCAAGTGCCAAATGTGTTGAACTTGTAAGGATGCATATAAGGGTAAAAAGTGGAACCAGCCTGAATGTGGTAAAAGCACAGCTGGTTTTAAAAGGGAAAATCCATCTACAGCCTTCTCGAATAACTGCACAGTGCCTTACATAATGGGGCTTGAATCTCAGTTGTCCCTAGGCACTACCACAAACTACTTGATTAATAATTAATCATTAACAATGTACATGTTAGACTCACTTTCTAGCTGCCTGAGTAATTCTGAATTAGTGGAGCAGCACTGGAATTGAAACAGGAGAGTACACACTAGCCTAAGGATGCCAGTGAAACTTAGACCAGAGACCAGGCGTAGCAGGCTATTGTCTGAGACAGCATCAAAGACCTGTTGGCTCAAAGGCAGCAGAAAGGCCACCCTGGCAATTTGTCTTTTCAGTTATGATCAGCTATTGAGTTATTGTCAAAACTACCTTTGAGTGCCTTTTTTTGATGTGTTAATGTCACTATTGTTTCGAAGTGAACTCTTGAGTCAGGCTGATTTTAATAGTATAGATGTAGTTACTGATTTGAAATTATGGCTTTGTACGCCAGACTAGTTAGACTGGGAATTCTAGACAGCTTATATATAACATCTCGAGTGTGTTTTGGATCAGCACCAAGTGTGACCTCTTGGAATGTTTGTTATTTAAATTTATAGTTGTTCTACAAATAATTCTTATTCTGTAAACTGCAAATCTCTGTCATTCTAAAGCTGGGAATTTAAATTACTTCTGAAAAATTCGTAGACCATCTTTGTTTTTACAGGTATTGAATTAATAGTAACTTGAATGACCAAGAACTAAATCCTCTACTTCACGGTAATCTTGCTTGCAGTCAGCCAAAGTAACTGCTTGAACATAGCAAAGTTGCCTTCTTTGGTCTTCACTTTAGATCTTTTAGTCAGATTTGGTACCATAGCACTGGATTTTTAATCAAAATCTGTGGGAGGTCTGCTTGTACACAGGTGCAGAACATGTATTTTTCCTTAGCAGGTTTTGGTACTAACAATTACTAAATGTGGATCTGCATTACAGTTCAACTTAAGTACGCTTTTCAAATAAAGCTCATATGAAATAATATTTATATGAAAGGATGGTATAAAATGGACTTCAGAGAACACTAGGAGAAAAAGTAAGAACTAAATTCTGAAGGAAATCTTGCTTTAAATATGCTATGAGCTTTCCCTCTCATTTGCAGTATTTATAAATTAGTTGTCAAATTGTTTTTGCTATGTAAATATTGTTTACTCCTTGTCACTGTCACCCTGTCACCCTTCAGTTCCTATCACCATGAGCTGAGTACTGAAAATCGAGCTTTGAAGCTTCTGAACAAATGCTAAAAATGTTTTCCACCCTGGAAAATCCAAGGCTCCCCACTACTAATTAGTGCTGTTAATATGTTTGTGGCTTTTTTCTTTTTCAAACAGTACTTGAAAAACATTTTGAAGTGCCTCATATATTTCACCAATCAAAATTATCATGTGTATTATCTTTTTGTATCTTTGATCAAAAGCATCATTATACAAATAAAACCAGCACCCATCAAGTAAATTTAATTTTGAAACCATCTGTAGCAGACACTATATCAACATGTGAAGATATACTTAGTCTTCACCAGAAAAATAAAAATAAAATCAAAACCTCTGAGAAAATTTGCATATTCCCCTTTTCCATTCTTATATAAATGCACTAAAAATGGGAACTAGATTACTTGTTCCTCTGACAAAAAAGAATTCTGGACTAATACAATTGCAAACTTCTTTAAACTGCTCTTTTCCTAATATGCTTCTTCTCCAGCACACCCATTCATCCACAGCAGGCTCCACTGGCAGGTAGGTATACATCTTGTGGCTTCAATTGTTTGTTTTATGGTCACAAAAAGACTAAATGCCACCTCGAAAAATGTGCATGAATTGAGTCATAAAGTGGGTATACAATGCATAAAGATGTTCTTCAATGGACTCAATAATGTTTGTGGTTTGTGCTTGTAATTTGGGAGCAGCCTGTCAAAGCTGGTGGATCCTCACAGGACTGATCTTTCAGTAGCTTAATACTTTCTAAACTATTTCCACCTGGACAAAGTGAGCATAGAAAGCATGCAAACAAGAATCCCCCGTTCATGGCCAATTCACACTCAGTCGTCATGTTTATGAGAAAAGGATAGGAGGAGCAGAGCAGTGGAGAAACAGACCCAGTGTACTTTTCTGTTTTCTCCTGAAACATGTACCAGCAAAAACTTGATTAGAAAGAAAAATTCATTCTGCCTAATAGGAGCTAGCAAGGAACATATGGCATGACATAGATTGTACACATTGAGACATCAGTCAACATGGCAAGAAGCTGAAGCAACATCCACAAATTACAACCTTAATTGCCAAAAATAATTAAACAGATCGGCAGACATTTTAAAAATTACAAATAGGCATCCAGTGGCCATGGAAAGTGAGTAGGACTTGGTAATGTAAATAATGATGTCATTTATAGTTTAAATTTTTTAAAAATCTTTTATTTTAAATATCTGTACTCAAGAATCTGAAAAACATTTAAGTCCTGTTATGCCCAAGGCTGCCTGGGATAATCTTCACTAATGCACAGAGTAATTTTAATTCATTCCTTTCTATCACTGTACTTCTCCATAATATATTCTGGTTTTAAATCAGTTGGATATGTATGTTGTTCCAAGTTTTCCAAAGTATTATGTGTCAGAGTTGTCTGTAAACATGCGAAGGATTGTAATTTTTAGAGGAAAGAATAAAGAAGAATTTTTCTGAAATTAAAGGTAAAAGCAAAAGTTATTTTCATTAATTGTCAGGAAATTAAAATCCCCAATGGGTCTTCTTATCTGTTTTGGTTTGGTTTTGTTGGGTTTTTTGTTTGTTTATTTGTTTGTTTTTCCCCAACTATAGCCTGATGAAAGCTGATTTTTTTTAAAAAAGGGACAAAGTTCTGATCAGAATTTTTCCTTGTATCTTTCATTGGAAAAGTGAATACCTTTAAAGAAGAAATTATATGCAATTTTAAAAAAAAATATTTGTTTAAATAACTCTCTCAGAGACTGAAGGAACTATGGGCAATTGTATATGCTTCACTGAAAAGACAGCACAGCCTATACATATAACAGCTGAGTCCAGATAGAGAAACACTGATAATTTAGTAAAAAAAGGCAATACCTAAGATTCAGCTTTCCAGTAAACTTTATCATTGCTGAATTAAATGTGAATATCATGATAAATAAATAAAATAAAGCTGCACGACAACAGCAAAACTGAATGCTTCCCTATTTCTTTGGGAAGAAACCCCGCCAAATTAGACTTGTCCATATTCATGACCTCTTTTTCCTCCAGCTCTTCATGAATATTCAGTAAACAACTTTTCTTCAATAGAATATTCATGGTTACGAAAAATCTCTGCAAACCAGTATATGTAGGAGTATTTGCACTAGTATGCTGGCATATTGAAGAGCTCTTTTATTATTTGCACAATAAACTCATTAACTGATTAAGAACATTCAGTTCAATTAAAAATAGAGGGGTCCCTCACCTACTTGGAAAGCTTGGCTCATCCAACCAGAGAGTGCAACTGTGCCACATGGCTTAGAAACCAGTCTGAGAAATAAATAATGCAGACTAAATGATCGGGGCTAGCACACAATCTAAAACGCTCCTGCGGGATCCATCTACCGAGCCACTAAAAGCAATTTGATTTAAAAAAAAAACTAAAAAAAACCAAAAAACCCAACAAACAAACAAACAAAAAAATCACCCTCAAAACTCCAACAAAAACAACAACAACAAAAAACCCAACAAAACCCTAACAACCGCAGCCTGCCCACGGAGGATTCGAGCACAGACAAGGGTTTGCTTGGCTCCTTAAGAAGCAGCCGTCACCAGCTCTGCCGCCAACCGAGAGCCGCGACCGCGGGCGGAACCGCAGCGCTCCCGTTCCCACTCCCGCTCCCGCACCCGCACCGCAGCTCTCCCACCCCCGCACTTCTCCCATCCCCGCACCGCAGCGCTCGCACCCCCGCAGCGCTCCCACCCCCGCAGCTCTCCCACCCCCGCAGCGCTCCCCCTCGGCCCGGCCACCGCTAGTCGGAGCCGGGAGACCGCGCACGGCCGCTGCCTGCCCAAAGGCACCGGCTGAGACTGACCGCCTGCCCCTGCCCTGCCTCCCCGCCTGGGGGAAGCTGGCATCTCTCCCTCCCGCTGCTTTTGGAGCACTCGTGGCTGTAACTGTTGGAGAGCAAAATCCTGACTGCTGTTTCATAATTAGAGGGTTGTGGCCTGAAAAAAAACACAAGTGGATTTTTTAATACGAGCTAAGTCATCATGCTCTAGTGATTTCTAGATGTTTCTCTTCCTAGCCTCGCTTCAGTTTTAGAGCATCCCAGTGCTCCAGTGCCACAACTTCAGTCTGAGTGACAGCAGACCTGGTAAGGATTGGTTTGGTTTCTGTGTGGAGGCTCTGATGATGTCCACACTGCAGAATCTGGCCTACTGTTAATTTAACACTTTGTTAGCTTTCAAAGTGTTAACAGGATGTCAGCTGATGTTTATGAAGGATATTGAAAGGAAATTCAGGACTCAATGTCGTTCTTAGTATGTGCAAAAGGTTTTTTTAATTTATACTGTTCCTTGTTCCCAAAACTCTTACAAGATTTTATGGAGGTATTGGAAAAACACCCTGTAGCTTAAAAGCCCATATGACCACCAGACAGAGCTGTCTGAGGACAATTGCTCAATAACAATTTTAATACCATTTCTGAGATAAAATCTGCAATCATAAAAATGAAAGCTGGATTTCAGGTGCCTTGTTCTAATCATGTATTTTAGAAATTGAATTTACTAACTGCAGCACTTCATGTTAGCATGTTTGTGAGAAATATTACCTTACACTCATATTCAATTATTTATCTCATTATTGTTATTGGTGCCGACAATAAAAAATTGCTTAAAAGTAATAATTAAAGATACTTATTTCCAATTTTCACATGCATACGGCTAGTAAGGAAGAGATTATTATTATTATAATTATTATTATAATTATTATTATAATTATTATTACTACTACTACTACTACTACTACTACTACTACTACTACTACTACTACTATTATTTGAGAGGCTCTTAAATGTTAAAGAATGATCAGAGCTGGGGATGAATTAAAGAATAACAGAGCTAGAAAGATGTCAGAAGACACAAATTCAGTACAAAGGATGTGTTGAAATGGAGCTGTTGAGATTAGAGAAGAAAGCTGTCACAGTAATAATAAATAATATAATTTTTTCCTGAGAGAAAATCAGACACCTGTGGTGAGAATACTTTCACGGTTTCCTTGTACTGCTGAAACACAGTACTGCTATCACTAGTTTGAGATAGAGACCATACTGAGTTTGCAAGGCCTTGGTCTTGCCCTGTCTGAACCTTTCCTGACTTGCCTGAAGCTGGGTTCTTTCCTACAGATTTTTTTTTGGCAGGAGGATAGATCAGGAGCTTACAGCAAAAGACAAGTTACTCCCTCTACACAGACACCCTGTTGAAGGTACTGGCTTTAAGATGTGAAAGATGAGTGGGAGGATGAAAATAATGCCAGGAAAAGGACTGAAACTGGCATTTATCAATTTAAACTAGTCTATTACTATTTTTTAGAATTTATCTGTATAGAAGTTTGGGGTTTTTTCCCATAATCGTGTTAGGAAGACACTAGCTGATTGTGCCACAAGAAGGATAAGTACAAAAAAGAATGTCCAGGCAAGCAGGGAACATAGAAATCTTTTGAGAAGTTTCAGTGGTGGGAAGAAAGGAGGCATACAGAAAACAACATTGCAAGTTCTCCATTTAAAATAAGTCAGCAATATATTAGCAGTAAAGAAACAAGAACTTTCTATAGGGATTGCTTGAGAAATTATCTTGACAATTACTAAAATATCACAGTGATTAAAATGTTTGCACTGTTATGGTTTCAGGGTGTCTTAAACATTTCCTGTTTAACACAAATGCCCACAGTAAATCTCCACTGAGCTGTAACTACTGCTTGTACTGAAAAAGGAGAAGGCATTCTGAAATTGTTGGTGAAAATGGATTACTCTTACTCTTGTCTTACTCATGTCCTCAAGGGGCAGGAGTGAAATAGACTTTTTCTTATAGAGCTCCCTGTAGCTGTGGAAAATTCAGACCACAGTTCTTCCTTCACCCATTGATAATTGGAAATTCACACACCACGCATAGCTGAATCTGCCATGTTGCTCACTAGGTCTGAGAAGTTTCCTCTAATACAGGGCTGTGGTCTCACTTGTCACTTCCAGGTAACTTCTTGGATAAAACTGCATTTAAAACAACTAAGGCAAAGGACAAGTGGAAGGAAAACAGTTACTCCACTACACTAAAGTTGTTGTAGATATAAAGGTACTACCAAGATACAAATGTGTCAGTTAGTGCTACACAAGGATTGGCAGCTGCCAGGATTTATTGGAGACTATCTTAATAAAGCAAAAAGGGCCAAAGCACAGGATCAAGTACTGCCCTGTGAACTGTCCAGGCAGTGCTTGACATGTCTTTGAGCAGAGTTCAGTTGTGCAATCCCAGTCCCCTCCTGGGCATGGCTGTAAGAATAACAAGGGTGTCAAGGGGAAACCAGGTACCAGCTGCAGAATTTTACTTCAGTTAATCAATTGCTAACCAAGACAAATTGCTCATTACTGTTCTAAGTACTGGGAAAGAGAGGAGCACAAACAACTAAGCAAACACATAAACATCTATCCTCCCCCCTCCACAAACTCAGCTTGCTGCATGTTCTCCACCAGGTACATCCAGTTCTCCAGAGGGGACAGACAGTGGGGAAGATGAACTGATACGTGTGTAGTTTACTGCTCCTCTAAGCAGAATATTTTACTACTGCCCTTTGGCCTGTGGCTCCCTCTCACACACACCTGAGCAGGGCCACAAGCTCCTCAGTCTCAATGGTTGTTTGATGCTTAGTGGGATTTCCTAGTGCTTTTTCCATTGATCCAGGTTTTGAAGGAAAAGCACTTAGCCAATGAATTAAAACTCTCATGCCACGTTCCCTCAGGGTCAGAGCAGACCCTGATCATCTGAGTTTGCTAATACAGACACAGTCATGGTGACTGGCTAGTATATCCTAAATACTTTGCATACTCTAAAATAACTTGCTACTTAAATTTATGTTAGCTGCAACAGCTTATGTAATGGATTTAAAATATGAGTATTTTCCCTCTTCCAGGCATGCCCGAGGAGTTAGGTCATTGCTATAAAAATAAATATTTATATGTACATATAAATATACATATTACATAAGAAGACTCAAGTGTCTTGGAAACATTCATTAAGTGTTGAGACAGCTGGGCACTGATCAAGGAAACAACCATCCCAGGCAGATGTCTGACAATCAGCCTTCTTTTGGGGTGTGACACAAGGATCCTTCCTCCTTGCTTCTCTTTTTTGATACACACATGAAAGAGGCTGCTTAGATGGCATGGCCTGCTTTCTCATACACAGCTTAACCCTCATTCATAAACACTACCTCATAACTTTGAGTAAATTAAAGCTGAAATAGATCTTTGTTTATATTTTAGTGTTTCCTTAATGACTCATTCAGATTTTTATTTCCGTACAAAGTGATGTGAGACCAAATAAAACAGGATCTAATCAAACTGTCAAAGGTTATACCCCTAGGGTGATGTTCAGTTTCATAATGATGAGTTGTATTTATTTTTCCTAAGATTAAAATTAAAAAATCTAATTTTTTCAGCTCTAACAAACAAAATGCTCAGATATTTCAGTGAAGAGCTCAAGACCACAAATTATGAAATATTATTCTTCTCTTCTCCCTGTTGCTGATGATAGTTAAGAATGCATTGCTGTGCATCACAGTACATTCACTCAGTCTCCTGCATTGTACAGTATTAGGTCTTGACCTTCACATTGCAGAGAATTTCAGTACTTTTGCTTTGTATTCACCTAATACTTTATTTTTTTCTTCTCCAGCAGCTACCATCATGTTAAGATTTTTCCAGTTTTTTTTAACAAGTGGTAAATAATTGTTCTTTCTCATTATAAAGATCCTTTTGAAGTCTTCAGTTATAACTGTATCATGTTTTATGACTGATTTCTTTTACTTATCCTCTTAATTTTTTGTTACTAGAAAATTGATTTTATCAAACATTCATAAAAATATTCTTTCAGATTTAATGAAATGCCAGTAATTAAGTTTATATTTTTCGTATTCTATGAACCTACTCTGCCTTACCAGACTTCTGGTGCATACAGAATGACTCATTTGTGTATGGTTTTTCTCACCTTGTTAACTATTCAACAGACCTGACAGTTATTGTGAGATTTCCATTTGTTATTTAATACGGTGAGTCAGAAATTTATGTATTTGTTCCTGGTGTAGAAACTGTAGTAGGTTTTTTTTTCCTTGAGATGTATAGACAAAGAATCTATCAAGTGAAAAACATATATCTACTTAGAGAGAAATAGAACACGGTTATAAAAAGCAACTGAAAAAGTCATTCTTCTGTCTATCCTAGTGACCTAAATAATTTTTGACAGGTATTTGTCTAACCTTTTCTTAAAAGCATCCAGTAACAGAAATTCTACATCACTGTGCTCCATTCAAAACCTGACCAGTCTTTCCTTTAGAATGGTTTTCCCAGTGTCCCATGTTGCCCTTGAAACCTGGTATTTCAGAGCAATATATCTCTTTTCTCATCATAGCATCTGCTTACTTATTCAGAGACTACTATGATATCTTCTCCTCTTTTTCCAAGACTTAACAACCTCAAATACCTTCCTTAGCAGCCTTAATTTACCAGACCTATGGCCAGTTTTATTCCTTTTCTCTGGACTCTGTAATTGCTTTATGTCTTTCCTGAAGCTTGATGGAGTACTTGAGCTGAAACCTTACTTCTGCATTAAGCAGGATAGAAGGATTACTCCTACAGGTTATATTCCTGTTGACAAATCCCAGTAGGATATTTGCCTTGTTTGCAGCAGCTTAATAACATTGAGTCACACAGAATTTGCCATCCACTCTGAATCTGAGATCTTTTCCTGCAGAACTTCCACCCACTTAGTTGTTTACTTTCTTGTACTAAATAGATGATGAGTCCTGCAAACATGCAGAACTTTACATTCCTCATTGCTGAACTGTATCCTCTAAATCCATAAGATTTATTGACAAGAAGTATACACTTCTGATTCCAGTGTCTATAGATGCTCACTGGGGAGCAATAACAAAACATTATAATAAAATCCTATCATGGAAGCCCAGATTTCAATTTCATTGCTCAGGCTGATACCAATAAAGCTTTAAGCTATTGGAAAAAAAAAATGGAAAATCAGTTAATCTATCTGGAACGGAACACCATTAAGGTTAGAAGGCTCAGTGTCGAGATTTTTTTTTTTCTTTTTATTTCACAAAAAATTGCTGAAGTGACAGCCTTGGGCAGCTAAGTCTTCTTATTCCTCTACAGAAAAATTCTGCCTGAACAGTGGGAACATACACTTCTCCATTAATGTGTTTTGAATCTTGACCCTGGAGAAACAACTCCTTGTAGTACAAAGTCAGTTCATTTTCCATATGCACTCAGTTTCTGGTCAGTCTGTCAGGATTGCCTACGGCAAGGATTTTGGAATATGGACAATCGTTCTGTAAGGACTATGTTAAATGACCAAGACTACATTTTTAGGGCTGATGTGCACAGAAACTTTGCACTGTTTTAACTATAGGGATGCATTTGAACTGTTGTGACTTTTCACTGTATTTTTACCATCAGTAGAGCCAAAATGCAAGGCAGCAGGGATACTCTATTTAATCCTACATTATTATGTTCCATACTTGTATGGTCAATACAGTTGAAGGGGTTTCAACTCCCCTGCCTCTGTGAATTCCCCCAGCCCACCTCTGCACCCCTTTATGGTTCCCTACCCTCCTTTACCATCATGTAACCTTTTTGGGACTGCATTGCAAAGTACATCAAAGCTAAAATTAAAGGAGGTAATAATGCCAGGTTTTGGAGGACTCAACTGCTCCTATTTGCAGCCCAGCCATGCAAGAGTTGCCAAGAAAAAACTGGAAGGGGGTAACTTGGAATGCCTGGTGAGAAAACATGGGTAAAAGAGGAAAGCAGTGATAACCTTCACTAAAACATATTCCCTGCTGCAGAACTTTTAATATCATGCTGCTGACTGACTCTCTAATCCACCTGTTAAACTGCACAGCTGGGGGAATGGAAATCAAGATCAAAGTTTTATTTCAATGAATAGTTAATTGTGCAAGAAGAAACAGCAATAAAAATGACAGGGACTGAAAAAAAAGATGACCCCCACAGACCTGAATAGTTTAGCTGCCTGGTGGCTGCAAACCTGTCTGAAATCACACCAGTGAACTATTTGAAAACTGCCATCTTTTACCACTGGGTACAACAGGTAGGAACTATCTCTTTCTCAGGAAAGACATGATCTGGCTTTCATGCATAATCCAAAAGCCCTGAGCAGAGTCACATGTTTTACTATGACCTTCAAAGGGCAGAGTTTATCCCCACTTCCTTTCATGGTGTTTTCTACAGAGTGGTTCAATCAGGTCCTTACTCAGAATCACGTTGAGTTTCATCAGGCCCATTGTCAGTATCTGACTTTACTGCAGAGTCTGACGGTGCTGTGTGAAGATATCAAAGTCCATTTTAAATGCTTCCTACTGCAGGGAGCCTATATTCTCAAGGTACATTAGTCTGCACAACATGCTGTACAGTGGACTGTTTCAGTGCCCAAGCTAGGTATTTCTACACTGGAAATCTGAAGGACAAAACCATAACATAAACATACCTGTCCCCCAGGTGCCTCTCCCGTGTGAGGCATTGAACAGGGACTCTGGACATCTAATTCAGTTGAAATTATCTGATTCTGTAAACTAGTGGGATACCTGAAAATGTAAAATTACACCAACTTTCTTGCACAATTAAACTTTCTTTTTATGGAACACAGGGGTATTTAAGAATTTAAGTCCCATGATTTTCAATAAGATTTAGCATTCTAGAACTGTGATGCTTAAAGATAGACAGCGAATTTCTACTGCGCAAGTGAGAGACTAATACTCTAACAGAGCTATACCTTTGAGATCTGAGTTTTATAGATGACATTGAAATAAGGGCATAGGCATCTAAAGTGGGACATAACCAGGATTTAGGAACTGAAATACAAAACACAGATGCCTGAAATATCTAATTTGCTGCTGCTGCCTCATGTCTGAAATCTGCAGAGCTCTAAGTTTCCCGAATCAAAGCTCTTAGGGCATCTGAAGTTCTACTTTGGGATTTACTAACGAGTGAAGCACTTGTCTTCGACTAAGTCTATCAGGCTTCACAAAATAGACTATTCTGTACTATGCTTGCAGAAAGGTGTCAGTCTCTTAAACTCTACCAGAGCAGACCTATTGCACTCTGTTTTTCTAATGAAGCTGATATGCAGAGTGGGATTTGAAGAGTTAAAGCACTCAGTCACAACAGAGGTTACAGAAGCTTTCCTTCCCATACCCATCAGAGGGAATTTTAACTCTTACCTTCTATAAAAGTATTTTACACAATAGCTATATATAATGAGTGGTTGGGATGGAAGGTGGGGAGAGAAAAAAAAGGAACCATCCCATTACTGCTGAGGCTGTTCCACTTTGCATATAGTACGTTGTTAATCCAGAACATATGAAGTATGACCATAACTCTTAAACAGCGGCTTAAAAAACGGATCTTGCAAAACAGTAAAATATCAAAATATTTAGATGAGGGAAATGAAGCTGTCCTGTATCCCAAGCTAGGCTGTAACCACTGGAACACAGCATACGCTAGTGAAACCATCTATGTTCAGCTTTGTTTGTAAAATTAATTTTACAGTTACAAAATATTTTTAATAAATAGTTCAATAATCATTAAAAAAAGTATGAGTACTCTGAGTATGGGCTCCATGGCTCCCTATAATAAAAGAGTCTGTTTTCTGCTAAGGCAAAAAGCATAACTTTAAAGCAATCTGGACAATAAAAATAGGTTAAAAGTTATGAAAAACTTCCACTTCCTGCCCTCATTTTTTCTGGTGCCTTCACCTCCAGTTGTGCTCCATCCACAGTTCCAGGTGGGGTTAACAGAAGGACTGAGTGTGTTCTGCACAGAGGGCAAGGAATTAAAGTATTTGGTGAGAGGGCACCTTCCCCTTTTCTGACTGCCAGTGTTAGCTGGTCAGTAGTGGGCACACCCAATTTTATTATAGTGCTCAAGCACATGATTACTTGTGAAAAAGGCTAGGATTGAAACATGCCTGAAACTAACTACATTAAGTATGTATCTGAATAGGCCATGTTGACACCTGACATTTGATAACCAGGTCAGTAAAAAATAGTTTTAAACAGCAGCTCTCCTTAGAGGAGAGTTTCAATGTTTCTAATGTTTCAATTGGCAAAGTTAATTATTTTCTCTCACATGATAATCTTTCAAGGGGAAGGCTGAGATGCCATATTAGAGAAGTTCATCATCATTTGCATTTTCTCTCCCCACTGCAGCCTGTTGCAGGGACCAATACAAGTCTTCCATTTCCAATGCTGTCTATATCACAGCTTGCCTTGATGCTAAACACACTTGAAATAAACCATACCTTCATGTATATTAAGGAATTATGTTTTTCTTCATTGACATTCACTGTGGTTTGAATTAAAACTAACAATTACCACCCCCCTCTGCCCATTTTCCAAAGAAATCTCTTAGTCTGTCATTTTGAAGAGTTAAGAATAGTTTGTTTGGCTCATTACTTCCAATTATAAAACACTGCTGCTGCAAATACAATGACAAACCCTTAAGCGATTGTGTGTTGTAAGGTGAAATTCAAATTTAATGAAGCAGACAGGTTTCTAAGAAATAGTGAGCTCTACTGGAAACACAGCTGCATGCTTCATCTTTTTTACTTAGCTACATTTAAATAAAAACATTAAAAAATTACAAGTTAGTTATTGCGCCTGAGGGTTCCCGGAAAACAAGAAGGAAGAGTGAGAAACAACAAATCAAGAAAGTGATAGCAGCAAGCCATCCAAATGTAAGCATCCAAATGGCTTAAACTCACGGATTTGAACTCTTTTTTGGTTTAGACTTTTCTTAACGTCTGAAGTAGTTTAATGAGCAAACATCCCAGTGATGAAAAAATTTCTGATCAACCAATTGAGTGTGTTGACACTTTAACCTATATGTACTAGCACAATATATTACGTTTATATCTTGAATCAAGAGTAGGAATCATCTGATTAAATGTGGATTGCCTATACAAAGTCAATATTTATAAATGAGCTACCCGACTTGACTAATTTTATAATCAGTGAAGTGTTTATAAACATGCACTTTTAGGGTCTGATTCACCTTGTGATTCATTTTGTGTCGAGGAAAGCAAACCACATATCATCCATAAAACCTGCTGGAGGCCTAAAGTGTAAATCTAAACTCTATCACATAGACAACTGACATATGTTATAGATTATTATGTTTACATAGATGTATATGTCACTGTTTTACTGAAAGCATATTAGACAGTAATAATATTTACAGTGTCACATAGCTTTTTCTACTCTGTAATTCTTTAAAAACCAAGATGTGTAAAAACCATTACCAAGGAAGGAACAATTTTTCTAACCTATAAGCTAGAAAGAAAAATACCAACTTCATTTGTTTGGATACCTTTTTTGTTGTTGTTGTTGGATATTTTCTTTGAATCACCTGTAGTTTACAGATGACTACAAGCAATACATTTTTCAAATAAACTATATGGAAAAAAAAAACCCAACCAAAAAAGACACCAGTTTAATCTTACGTAAATGAAGTTGAATCGGCTGCAGAATAATTACCATTTTATCCAAAATTAGTTTTATATGCTTTATGATTATACAGTGCTCTAAGGAACTTCAAAATAATCACTGTATGAAATTACACACTATTTTAGCATTTAAAAGGTCCCTAGGAGTTTTCTGAAACTTTGTCACGATACCTGGATTATGTTACAGTTTAATGACTGTATTAAGATAGTAAGTTAATAGAATTGCAATAATTTTACACAGAAGCTTCCTGTCATTCTCTTATTTACATGCTAAGCTCTCTGGCTCCCCAAAATAAATCCAGAAAGTCCTTCAGTGGTTCCTCTGACACCCACCCTCACTGACTGCTGCCCCAATGTGCTGCCCCAGTGTGCTGCAGAGCCATTAGCAGCCAAAGCTGGAAGAACAGCATTACATGCAGAGTAATGCTCTGAAGGACCAAGTTGTTTGCCTAGAATGTGAGTGACTCTTTACCTACATAAAAACAGTCAGATGATGTTATAAATATAAATTTTCTGTCCTTCCTTTTTTTCTCTTTGCTACATGAAACTTTCTGCTTTCAATTTTGCCATCTTCTGAAATACAATCATCTTTAACATTGCTAAGTTGTACCAGAAATATTGCCAGTATTCATAAAAAAGGATGTGGCAGTAAAATCTGGAGTAGCATTTGGTATTGAAAAATCCAGTCTGTATAAAAATGAAAATTTAAGGGCTAAACTGAAAAATATATAGAATATTTTTGCAGATGAAAATGCTTAATAAATGATGATTTGAATGCACATTTCCATCATAAACATTATCTCTCCAGCAAAGGTGACTACAGCAGAGAAAATCTGCCCCATTCTCACAGTGCTGCACTCTTCACAGGACAACAGACAACAGAAAATAAACCAATTACAGACTAGTCTGGCAGCTACATTACAGAGCTACCAGTAGTTACTCACTCATGAATAAGAAGTGTCTTCATGCAAATTGGAGACCTACCACAAAATATTAGTGACAGTCTAGTGAGTATGTCCAAGGTTCTGTGAAGCAACATGCAAACATTTATGGAAATATGGGTTTCTTCATCATTAAATTTCGGTAATGCACTACAAATTTTAATCCTGATGAGTTTGTTCACTCTTTCCCACACAGAACTGAACAGTGAGAGCAAACACCCCACCAAGGTTGTCACTTTATATTCCAGTCACACTTGGGGACATGGCTTCCCAGTCCTGGCATTTCAGCCTGTTGAGTCTAAAGAAGTAACTGTTATTATTCTGCACTTGAAGCCAATATTTTCCACTTGAGACACAATTCCAAAAAAATTAGTGTCAGCTGAGAAAAGCTTTAATTCGTTTTCCAAGTAAATTGGTTATCTAATTTTTGAATACTTGTATTGTTTCTGTGTGCAATGCTGCAGGCAAGAGAACTCTTAAAAGGGAAAAAAAAAGGGGGAGGAGAGATATTCTGCTAATGAAATATGCACAGAGAGCATTATGGGCAGAGCAGGCTACTTTAAAAAAATGTCACAGTTCTTTTTTGGCTCTGGCCGTAGAACAATTGGATTATATCTGCATTTCAGATTTTATTAAAAAAAAAAAAGAAAACAAAATGTACCTGTCAGTTATGAGGAAGGCTTAAGTATATTTATTTAACTCCATTGAAAAATAATTCATGATAGGTATTTTGTGATTCTTTTGTAAACCATATGACAAATTATTTTTTTATCTCATAAAACATTACCCCAAACTACAGCGAAACTTGAGAACCAATGGATACAGGGACCATATCGGAAATTAATTCTAGCTTCAGCACTTCACCTAAGCAATTTTATATGTATATACATTTCCTTCTACATAATCCAAATATCATTTGCAACTTTTTACTGTCTTTATTGTCTTTACTGTATTTTCAAGTTTTCTTTTGTTAATTGTTTAGAGGAAAGGCTAACATAATGACTCAAATTATTTATTTTGTCTCTCATATGACTATTGTGAATGTTGCACAAATAAGACATTAAAAAAAAAAACCAACAAAACAAAACTGGCAATTAAGAGGTCTTTACTGCTGGTTTACAATTCCAGCTATTTTTCAAGTACTTTATACAGAAGGAGGAAATTTGCAACTAGTAGGTCCCTTATAAAAGTATCAACTATAAAGCCAGAATTTAGCAATACCTTCCTGAGCTGGAAACATAAGGCTCTCTGGAAAGTAAAATTATAGTGCTCCCACTAGAAGATATAGTTATGAAACCAGTGAATTTCCCAGGTTATTCACCTAAAAAAAGCCTCTCTCCAGTGCCCCATCCCATAAAAAAACCCCAAACCTCAACACCCCACCCCCAAAACACAAAACAAAGAAACAAAAAAAAGCTAAACCACAACCTTTACAGTTATTATATTTTACACTATTGAATTTCAGTAAATTCAGTGAAAAAAGAAGACACAAGACCTAGATGAAGATCTCTTTCTGAAGTAGCCTATGTAATCTAAATAAATTTTTTATACAAATTGTTTTTATCTGCATTTTCTCATTGTATGTTATGAACAAAGCAGCTTCAGTGCTAGGATATGAAGAAAAAGAAATGTGTTCATATTTTTATCTGTGGATTCATATTTAATAATACAAGTACACCAGAACTGTATATCACATGTGAAATGCCTATGTGTTAAATGAAATGAAGCCAAGTTATGGGAAAACAAATGTCCTTTATTACAATTCCATATGCATTTTTTCACAGGAATAGAAGTGCTATTCATGGACTCTTGACTATACTCTAATATGGAAACATCTGCAAATCTAAATTTGTCCTGAAACTTGAATAATGCAATTTTTATTTCTCTGAAGGAATTATTAAACCTGTTGGAGATGGGCATAGGAGAACTCATGCTTATGTTTCAGCGTTGGCTAATTAATCACATCCCTAAACAATCCCATAAGGTGAGTATCCCAGTCTTTAGATAGAGAAACTGATATAAAGGAGTAATTGTCTCATTTGAAGAGATCAAATACTTTAATAGCAATAGAGCACTAATATAATTAAAAACTGAGCTTCCAGTTTCTCAAATGAAAAGAAGCTGCTAGTTGTAGCCCTTTACTAAAAGGAAATTGCTGGAATCATGTCCGAAGCAAAGTTCAATCTGAACTGTATGCTAGTGAGAGCCAATATTTTAACAGTTTGCAGAAAGAAGAAAACAACCTTTGTTACTCCCCAAAATGCAGGAAATGACCTCCTGTTATAGCAGCAATAACCAACCTGGCCAGCTCATGGGCAGCTCATTGACACATGCTGCAAGCAAAATCATCATTTACTCTTCCATTTAATTTCCTGTGCATCTGATAGTGTAGGAGGATTTAATGGACAATATCTTTCATGAGAGTTGTGTGTCAGGTTTATTAGATGAGTAATACAGCTCTTTTTTTTTTCTAGTTTATGGTCACTGTGCCATATATTATACATACGCTACCAATTTTGGAGTACCTGGTCATGAAGACATTTTGCAAGCCCCAAACTGTGGCAAGTTATTGTTTCTAACTGAACCAACATGAGAGGCTATTGATTGCAGACAGAAAAATTCTGTGCATATGCCCCAGTTCTCGTATCTCTATTGACTTCAGTAGCCATGTTCCAACTAAATGATGGGATGAGACATCAGTACACATGGATGCTCCTGCTCTCCTAGGCTCTCTCAGGAAGGGAGAAACAAACTTGGAAGAAAATGACAAGCACTGCCTGACCTGAATAACCAAGAGCTCAGGACTACAGGGGCTGTAAAACATGTCTTCCCTGATGTGAGGATATATCCACAGATGCTATCAGGGAGATAAATTTATTATTTAAAATAATTTCAAAAATTTTAGTCTAGAAAGAACTGAAACTGTTTCCTTTCCAAGTGTTATGAAGCATAACAACACTTAGAAATGTAGGCCTTGCCTCAAAAAAGAAAAGCCCTATTATGTAAATAAAGAATATTAAAAAAAAAAAAGNAAAAAAGCAGATTTTGACATGATATATACCTTTGGCAAAATACCAAGGCAGACTTGTGTCCTCCAAAACTGAAATATATGTATAAGCTCAGTTCATGAGGTAAATGAACATTTCTGGTACATTCCAGAGCCTTTTCCCAAGCACAACATTCAAGTCAATTTCATATTTGATGACCAGCAGATGATGTGAATGCCTGGGGACAACTGTGGCCTATCCATGCTCACCCAGCTAGCTCCTAATGGATTTTCAGTCTAGTAAACACCATTGTTCAGTCTCAGTTCTGCAGAATTTCACTGAAAAAAAATACCATGCCATATTTGTCATGAAGAACACAAGAAAAGAGAAAATTAAGACTGAAAATAACACTGTGCATCTAATTTCTCCCTTTCTAAGTAATGCAATTATAGTCCTGGGTTCCTCTTTTCTTGGTGATGGACACATCTCATGCAGGTGCATGTTCTTCTTTTTAATCTGAAATTTTGAAGTTTAGTTTATGGAGGCTTAAAATAACTGATCAAGAGGTTTTATAGTTTGATTTTAGAGGATCACAAGTAGCATTACCAAGTAGTTTACCTGTAGGTATTGGTACACTTATCTAGGGCAGTGATGAGCAATATGAATTAATTATACAGACAAGATGGCCATGGTTATTCACTGCGGTGAGACTATACATTATTAATGAGGCTGATATGCAAATGAACCCATCAGTAAAAAAATTATATGAACTCTCTGCCAAAAATTTGATGCAAATCAACATCTGGTTCAGTCATGGAGGAGAGGCAGTCCCATCTGGCTGAAAGTACACCATCGGATTTTAAAAAACTTAAAAACCAGAAAGGAGCCATTAATTCCAATCTTTGCTATAGGGCAATCAGTCCTGAGGACCAAGAAATTATGATGTTAAGGCTTGGAAAAAAAAAAAGAAGCTAGTATAATATTGTGGCCTGCTGGAAATGTTGTTTAAAGTACTGAAGTTGAAAAATTCAGCTGCGCTTCCATGGGTGGGTTCATTTTGATGAGCCTCTTGATCCCTAAGTTAAAAGCTTTTACAGCTGATGCAAGATATGTGGATGGAAATAAAAAGCAATTACAGGGCACTGCTGCTAGAAAGGGTTAATTTTAAAAAAACATTTTGTGTTTCCCAGTCCCTCTTTCCTTTTCTCAAGAACCAGATATTTGCCCAATCTGAACTCCAGAATAGCCAATGTTTTCACAACAGGATTCCTTTTCACCTCACTTCCAGTTAAACAGCTTGCACAAATGTTTTGTCGCCTCCTGAGCTTGATTATGGTTCTGAGCAGGCTTTTAACTTTCATCAATAATGTTAGACAGAAATCTATAGTATTTTCTTCTCAGATTCCCCACAGGTTTCAATGATTCCCTTCTCCTTTGCTGGGGAGACAAATCAGAGATCTGGGCTCTGGTGCTCTCAATATTCTCCTATTGATGGGCTGCTAAATGTCTAGACAGTTGCTGTGCATCTGTACTGCATTACAACATGGACAGGACATATCTTGTATATGAAGATGGAAAGTGACTCATTTAGCTGAATCTTGACTCTTCTGATAAGAAAAGTGAATCATGAAGAAACTTCTCTATGTGCGTATATTTAACTCTAATGTGCTTCCTATATATGAAATGCTTACTTTTAATTTCAAAAAGGCAGCACTAAGAAGAATTCATATATTGTAATAATTTTGCCAAGAAGTTATCTACAGCATTATCTACAATAATTTTATTTATAAACTTCTATTCTCAGTTGCAATTTCAGAAAGGTTTTTATGTCTTCAAAGTTGCATAACCTTAATATGCTTCTATTTAAAAAAAAATCTTTTGGAAAAAAATTGGTCTTACACCAAAAAAAAAAAAAATCAAATTAGGAAGATAGGAAATATAGGAAATAATACAAAATTATGTATAGTGTAGAGTGATGCAATTTCTTTTGAAAAATCATTATTTTAATAATTTCTGTCCCTAAACGATCACTGCTTTCAGATAAATGACTGGCCTCATATGTCAGGATTGCAGATTGTGATGCAAAGGACAGTGTCAAACAGGGAGTGGCTTTTCCAACAATACTACAATCTCGCTTTTAGATATTGTACAACTTAATTAGGATAAATTGCCTATTTCACGTAGCAAGGCTATAATCCTAGCCTATTTACAGAGGTAACTTTCACTTGCTAAGTCAGAATCAGTGTTCATGCTCCAGGTGCTAGTACATCAAATATGTACTGTGTTATATGGATTGTTAACCTTTAGTGTTGGAGGCCTACAGAAAGTAAAAATTCTCTCCCTCATAATACCCCTTAAGAAAAACAAAATGCCTAAGATCACTGAACACCGTACAAATACAAATGCTTTCAGATTTGCTGCAGACTTTGTTATCACATTTTAAATATGGGTAGTGAAAAACAACATATCCAACTAAGTAACTTCCAGACAAAAGAAACTCATTTATATAAGTTTCTCTAGCCTGAGCTATAGAAGTCTTTAAAGCCTGAGCACAAAGTGGTTATATGGTAAATAGAGAATATAACTCAAGCCTATGAGAAATGATAGAAAGCACTGGTAAATAGCTGCATCAGACCAGCTACACTGATCCCACAGTTGTTGCAGGATTTAAGTACCAAATTAGAATCATTAATTTATTTTTCTTCACTAGCCCTTCCAGAAGAATACTACCAGTAAAACTGAAATGAGAAGGCCTTGATGAAAAATGGATGACAAAATGCCACTTCAAAATGGATAGAGGCAATTTCCTGTACAGGTAAATCCAGACCCAAACACTTCAGCTCTGCCTGATATTTCAAAAGAACATCTCATGTTGATTAGCTCTAGCAATTGTTTAAGAATTGAAAACAATCAGTTAAAATTCAAGTAATTTATGCAGGAAATATATTGAATGTGTGAACTGTGCAAATCTATCTGCTTCTGTAAAAGTCTGTGAAGATTTTCTTTTTCTTCTGCTATGGGGAATGTGCATTATCCTTTAGCTAAACAGAAACATTTCCTATTCTACAGTAATGTCATTATAATATTTTCAACATCACACATGAAAGGTGGGTTATTACCATATTTTACAATAAGTTCTCATAACATGGAGTGATTTTTATAGGGGCATATTTAACTCATTGTCTTATCTCCAAGGCATTTACATTTGCTTTGCCCTGGACACATGAATGAACAGTTTCTGATATGAAAAATTCATTTCCAAAAAGGAGAAAAGAGCCAGTCCAGAGTAGAAAGGTGTCATGGTTTGAGGGGAAGTGAGTTTTTCAGGAAGCTGAGGTCAAACCAATCAGTGGCTCGATTTGGATGTTGACACCTTTGCTGACCACTGAGA